>JAAIXJ010001881.1:36659-73475 GCA_013403705.1 Heliconius hermathena
TATATATATATATATATAGTGTAAGTGTAAATTAATATTTAAAACATATCGAGACTTGCTTTTCTGATTTTTTTTCTTATCATGTCTCACTTAAGACAAAACTTAGAAACGTAAGAAACGGAAATCGTAAGAAAATAATATTTTTTAATTTAGCAATAACGCCGTCGAGATGCAGCGGCACAGCGTCAGATTGTAAACGTGACGAAAATGAGTTCGATTTCCAATTTCCATTAGCCATTATTATTTTCTCGCTCCGCTAGCAAGACATGGTGCGACGTTGAGTATCGAAAATTAGATGGAAATTGGCGAACGATACGGTACTTGGTTTTCATAAATATAATTTCGTAATAATAATAGTATTTTATACTATAATACTTTCAAAAAATATATATTTAACTATTATTAGAATCTACGACATTTACAGTCACTGACTCTCACTGCCACTGAGCTAGACAGTGCTTTCCTATCACATATACCTACTACACGTAGTAAAAAAGCACAATAAAAACTATATTTTATAATAAATAACATTCATTCATAAGCATAATATAAATACACTGGCGGGCGATGAGATTTAAAATAGAGGAATTATGTCATTACGTTTGACGTACGCATTCCTCGGGTGTTCAAGGTCGCATTCACTTTCCAGGAGTATTACATTTACTTAATAACACAAAAAATTATTATGAAAACAACGAGAAAATAATACTATTCTTAGTTTCAAGAAGAAGTTACACTAAAATGGACTTAGTGAGTGATTATTTAGGGAACAAACTATCTTATAGGCGATAGTTTGACCAAAATCAAAATTAACTGTATACAATACTTTATAATATATAAATATAAGAAAGAAAATATTTACCCTGCATTCTGTAGAGCTGACAATTTCAACCAGAAACCTAGTCCTAGTTCCAACCTTCACAGTAAGGTCCTGCAATCGACGTAGAAAGGTCGGCGGGTCTTCACCTGTCGGCATTTCGTCCGGGGAAACTTCCAATTGTACCCGGGTCGTATCTTTCCCGGCAACATTGCTCGCCTGGCAAATAAAAATAAATACAATTAAAATTAAATACAAACAAACCAAATGTAAAAAAATTCAAAAAAAAAAATAAAAAGACCCATTGTCATTGTGCGTATGATGAATAAAAATAAAATTGAAGCCGTGGTGCGTAGTGCAATACCTTTTTGGAGGCACGTTTTTTTGATTTTCTCGATCTGGTCCGGCGTTGAGTTACGTCGCTCAATACGCAATGTTTCGAAAATTAGCCGGAAAATAGTCTTTACACTAGATCTATCTACCCTCCTATATGCAATATATAACATGAAGTTAAAAAAGAAATAAAAAGTAAAAGAAAATACAAAAGTAATTAGAAGTTTAAAAGATGTATAGAGTTCATAATTCGTATCTGATTGAGAGTATGTTATTTTGCACTCTCATATTGTATGGTTTGTTGTTGTAAACATCTTAAGAGGGAACTGCAATATCTGAACATGCTTCCGGCGCATGTTTTATTTTTAGATTTAAAACATTCTAATATATACGTATGTAATATTATTTATTTAATTTATTTCTGACTGAACACGTACGCCATTATAGGGTAAACGTGTCTACTAAGGCTGTAGGAAAGGGTCGATTGGTTATTATAGATACCTATTATCAAAAATATTTTATAGACATTGTGCGTAAGATTAAAACGTAAACTAAACTTAGTCATCTTACGCACAATGTCTATAAAATATTTTTGCTTGCCCCGAAAATTATGAAAGAAGAATGATCATGATATCATACAAAGATAACATAGTGCTAAGATTCTCCGTTCCCTACTAATAATCAATATATATCCGTTATTTTGAGTGGTTGTCGGACAGAAAGAGAGAGAGAGAGAGAGAGAAGAAATTTTCCATACAAATTTTTTTGGAAAATATAGAGAAGTATTCATAGGATTTTCAGGAAATACTATGAGAACGAGAACAAATAAAGGATTTTACGTCTTACAGTTGAAACTACAGCAGACTGAAGCGGAAATAGTATGACAAGGGTCATAAAGTCCACGCAAACATATCTATGTTATGTATGCTGGTTATAACTAGTAATTACTAATAATTCAATATTATCTTAAAAAAAAGAAATTCCCGCTGCCATTCAAGAGCCGTATCTTCTCAGGTCTAAGGAATTAACTTTAGTGAACCGGTGGTAAATTATTTAATTTTTAGACTTTTTTTTTATTTTGAATAAATTTATTTTTCTCTTGACTTTGGCTTTGACTTACTTGCAGGGTGTATACGCCGCTGTCGGCTGTCTTCGCAGCGGAGATGGTGAGGCGGACGCCACCCGCGCCCTCAGATGTGGTGAAACGGTCGTTTAACTTCGCTCCCGCACGAGTCCTGGACCAAATTTAGGTAAAAAACTATATTAATAAATTATAAAATTCAATGTATACACAATTATCGACTAGATGTCGCTACTTGCATCAATAAAAGCTGTTTGTACTTAAGCATACATAATCAAGAGATATTAAAATCAAATCATTATTTCGTTAAAATTCTATTTGCGTACATAGGTACTGTTCCTGTTCGTTTCTGTACATGTTTTATTAAAATTCGCAAAATAACTTTCGCAAAAATACCCACTTTTGCAAATATTAAATTGTTTTTGGTTCAAGTACCTACTTAATGTTGTTTCTTAATTATTTTAATTAATTCCAACGAACTTGAGATAAATAAAACTTAATTTACTATTAATAAACTTATAGAATACATAAAAAGAAAGAGCTCACTTAGCTCTATCATCAAATAATATGACTACCTTGTAACACATATTAACTTGGACGAATCTAAAGAAATGAGTCCGAGCATACAGAAGACAATAGACGCTGGGTGTAAGGTAACAATGTCGCGCTTTTCAAAATCCTACGACCGTGACAATAAGATATACGATATTATTATGCAAATATGAATTATTTTTTTTGTTGTTTTTATCTGTTTTAAATCTGTCTTGTGTGTTTATAAACTTTCTCTCATTATGTCAGTAAAGTAAACAAAAATTTAAATATTATAATTTATTATCAGCTTCACGCTGTATGCAGGGTAGGCAGAGTGAACGTAGTAAGACACTCCATTCTGCACATTCCACCGAATTCTGAAGGTATTGTGTGTTGAGTGACGGAACTCAACGCCGCGCTTTGCCTGTACACCACAGCGAAGAATTGAAAATATAAATTTAAATAAATATTTCATTTCCTCGAGTGGGGATCGAACCCACAACCGGTCACACTTTGTGCCCGTCATTACTATTTATTAGTTGGTACTACTTAATTATTTATAGTGCTTTACGCTGTATCCCGCTATATAACTGGGTAAGCAGAGAGAACCTAGTATTAAGTCACTCCGTTTCCTAATTTCTGCCGAATATTGAAGACATTGTAGATTGAGTGGCATGAAAATATTAAATAATTCATGTCCCCAAGTGGATATCGAACCCACAACCGTCGCGTTTACCGTCACACGCTGTGCCACTGCACCACGACGACCTCATTTTCATAAATTATGACATGCGAATAGTGAAGCTTATTTTTATCTTTGAATGAGGCCATCGTGGCGCAGTGAATGAATTGATAGCATTATTCCCTCCTTACAAAAGAAGTGCGACGGAAAGCAGAAAATAAAATATCTCAACACTAGATTCTCGCTGTCTAACCATCATCTATAGGTGGTAGAATCTATTTCTCTCTATCTCATCACCTATATAGGTGGTTGGTAGGCAGCGAGAATCTATGGTGCACGATGAAGCGTAAAACATTTTTATTTTTCAATTTTGCCATTAAAATAACATTTATCTCCCACCGCCAAAAAAATTCTGATTGAAATTCGAATCCATAAGCACCACCATAATCCACAGAACTCCACAACTCCACCACAATGTCATCAAAATCAATACTAAATGCAATTAAATCAATATCCCAATTACTTCAGCCATATCCACCTTCACTCGTCACCGTCCATCAGACGTTGCGTTACGTAAACTTTTATAGTTATTCTAAATATAGATGATGTTAGCTTCAGTGATGAATGGAAGCAGTTGGCATTAGATTAATATTTATTAGGGCGTCCAATACAATGCGATGACTGTGTTTTAAATCTAATTATCAGTACATTTATCTATAAGCATTTATATTCTGCCATCCAGGAAGAATTTTTTTACATAATCGAAAAGAATTTAGTGGTACTGAGGCATACACTAGGTCTGAATTCACATTGGATAATCGGAATTTTCTTTATTGAAATGTATTGATTCAATAATAAAGACTCGTTAGTTTAGACTTATTAATATTATAATATTCATTAAAAACTAATATATAATTTCTAGATTAAAAAAGGTAACAACAAAGCATATTTCGTAGTTAAACTATATAAAATGGCAGATAAGGATGACCGGGAGGCTGCGATCGTTACATATGCCAGGTTCCAGGTATTACAGGCGCAGGCGAAACAGGGACGATCGATAATTGCAACCCTGGATGCAGCTATTTATAAAGCTCACAGATCTGACGCGCATGTGGGAAAAACAAAGGCTCTGGGAAATATTGATAATGATGTACGTACCATTATTGGATACCGGGCCCACGTTTTTATTTTATTCGGAAAATTTTAAGTTTAGCTAGTTTTTTTTTTAATGTTAAATGGTAATATTGTCACTATATTCGAATCTATATATATTCTATATTTGTCGCTGATTATGTTTTCTAGGAAACATTTCAAAAATTGAAAAACTCTACATTATTATTAATCTCCAATTACAAAAATCCACGATTCAAGGTTTCAACAATTAATGCTATCTAAATATAGGCATAATATTAATTACGAAACTGAAATTCGTGACCTTGCGACCCTTGTTTTCATCATTTCACAAACGTCGGCCGTCCCCGAGAAGTTGTTGGTCTAAAAATAATAGCGTTTGAGACGCCAATGCCGCGGCCAAACGCGTACCTCTATTACTTTGTTTAAGTTTCCGTACAATTATATCCTCATATTTAATTTATATTGAAATTGTCTAGTTATACATTAGTATAACTAGACAACTTATCTATAAAGATAAGTTATAAGAATTTTCTTAATAACGTTTAAAGTCACTATACCTATTTATAAATAGATATGAGTATTTATAGAAGAGTGAATTCTTTCTTTATTACGTTTGATAAAATTATGATTTAAGATTTTTTTTTTTTACACTAACACATACTGCGATAACATCCAAAATATTTAAAATACAATTGCATCCATCTTGTATAAATATCAAAGCCCTTCCGATTTCAGATTGCTGTAGAAACTTATCTAATTAACAGAATGTGATTTTAACTAATATATATAATATTTTTTTATAAATGCACTATTTCGGAAACGGAAAATAATTCTTGCGTATTCAAATATGAAGGTGTTTCCCAAATTCGGTTTGTCCATTTAGGACGAAATGTCTCTCAATCAATTTAGAGTAGAGCTTGTAACTTATAGAGAAGAGAACGGTTATAATTTAAGAAATTTACGAAAAATATTTTTTTTTATTTGATCATTGAGGCTGTCGTGACATTTTTTCGCTCTGGCACCAAGGAAAAAATCCGGCGTTGAATTCCGCCACTCAACATACAATGCCTCGAATAATTCGGCGGCCTCGGCCTACCCTGCTGTACGCGGGATACAGCGTGATGTTGATATATAAAAAAATATGTATGTATTATATGTATATCAAAACAGACAAACTAACGACAGTATGACGTAAATAGGCAAGAACATTTCCACAGCTTTGGTAATAAACAAGCGGGTGTCATATAAAATGCATCTTCTTCCTTCAACATATGCGCGAGCTGCTAGTGCAACCGTTCCTGTATCGCGGCCTAGATACCGAACGATTTGTTTGTGCTACCACGTATTAATAGCAGTACAAAGAAAACATTAGCTTTGAAGAAAAAAAGTAGGTGAAGCCATTGTGGTACAACAATGTAGTGTTAATGCGATGGTTAAATGTTCGATTCCCACGCGAAAAATTATTTTATTTAAATGATTTTAATTTTCCTGTGCTTGTAAAGTAAAAAGATTCAGTTTCTGCAATGTTTCTGTGTTTATTAAGAGTTAGACCAGATTCTCTCTATCACCCCGATATATTCGGGAAAAACGTGTGTGAAACTAAAAAAAGTAGGTTAAATTGTAAAACGGATGGCCCAAAATGAGGAAACAAATAAAGGAAATCCGTTAATTCAGAAGCGAACATCCTTTAACCTTTAAAGTAATCGATAAGCTTGCCCTATTAATAGTTTCGAGCGCGTGGAAATTTGAATGTAAATGAGAAAGGGACCATTTTTACTGTGCTGTACTCTAAAAGGAAATAACGGTACGGTTGTCCGTCTGTTGAAACCATTTATCTCGAGATCGTGTGGAGGTATGAAGCTGAAATTAATATTAAATATTCAGATCTGCGATCGCTGCGTAATCAGAACCGACAAGGTACTTCCTGTTAACCTATAATAATGAAAAACGGCACGAAGTGAGATCTTACAATATGAATAAAAAAAATTGCGAATAGTGAATATTAATAGGAATATCATAGAAAAAAAATCATTACAAACTAATATTTGTAGTTCATTTCATACAATATGAGTGCATACTCCCACAAACGTATGTTTGTTACCATTATTCGCATTAAGTCCTACAATTATTTAGTACAGCTAGCAAGTGACAACTCACAGTACAAATAAAGAGAAGGTCCGATTCTTTTATAATTCTAGTTGAATTTATACAACTAGGGTGCATACATACGCCCGCAAGGTTTAAGTTTGCCAACTTTTATAAATTCCGTTGACCTACTATTCTTAAATATGGTACCCCCAGTGGGCGAGTCAGACTCGCACTTGACCAGTTTTCATAGATAACTAGCTTATTAATGTGATGCTTTCTTGGGCATTTCGTATGGGATTGACTGGAATAAGAAGGAATTGGGATCAAATGCCACACGTACATTTTTTCCAAATCTTATTTAACAAACAACAGCCGTAAGTTCTATTATACAACGCTTAAAGATGAAAAGGTAAAAAAAGATACTAATTTCTTCTTATTTCGATAAGAAAGCCAAGTTAAATATGAGACTTGCATATAGTAAAAAAATATCGCCGCTATTCATTTGATAGTAATATATGGTAAATGGGTCCAGTCGTGGCACGAGGTGTGACTGCAAAACCGACTGGTTGTGGGTTCGATCCCCACTCGAAGAGATGAAATATTTACTTAAATTTATATTTCCATTTCTTCGCTCTGGTGTCGAAGTTAAGCGCGACGTTGAGTTCTGCCACTCAACACGCAATGCCTCCGGAATTCGGCAGAAAGTGGGGAACGGAGTGTCTTAACACTAGGTTCCCTCTGCCTACCCTGCTGTGTGCGGGATACAGCGTGAAGCTGATTTGATTTATATGGTAACCGATTTGTTGACGGTCAGCCTTTGTAAGCGTTGGTAATTTTCATATGCCTAATGATCTCTCATATAAATAGAGGCCAGTCGTGGCGCAGAGGCACAAAGTGTGACTATAAAATCGACTGGTTGTGGGTTCGATCCCAATATATTCAAAGAAGTGTAATATTTATTTAAATTAGTATTTTTATTTCTTCGCTCTGGTGTTGAGGCAAAACGCGGCGTTGAGTTCCACCACTTAACAAGCAATGAGGAACGGAGTGTCTTAGCACTAGGTTCCCTCTGTCTATAATATATTATTATAATGATTATTTTAAAATCGTAAATTTGTTACATGTATGTATGAACATATTTAAAATAGTTCGTTTTACTAATTCGTACACAGTATATTTAAAAACGTCGGCGTGCGTCTCGGTGAAGATAGTGAATAGAGTGACTTGTTATTCTGCTTACTTAAAATTAATGGAAATACAAAATTAACAAAGTCAGTAAAGTAAATAATAATTAAACGATTTTGCCTTAGTTCCGATATTCATCTACGCCTTGAACTTGGTCGCTAAGTGATAGCCTCCTCAGCTGAAGTCCGAGATTCGACATCGCTTTTTGTTTTGTACACGTAACTTTATTCCCCTTTTCTCTTTATTGAAATAAAAACAAACTACAACTTTATGTATTTTTGTCGAAGGTAATCTGTAAAATATGACTTTAAGCACCATCTTCTTACAAGTTTTTATTCAATTGTTTTGTTTTAAGTATATATTTATTTTAATTTTATTTGTGTGCCATAAAATATATTCTAAAGTACGTTCTCGCGTAAAACCCGCAACGTAACGCACCCCGCGCCCCGGGCTCGGGTTCAGACGTCAGTATGACTCATACAGGTTACTATCGAAAATTACCTACTGCCTATTTAATGTTCTTGGAATCAATTGTAGGCTTTCTTTAACTATAATATTTTAACTTACAACTAATGTATAGTTATTAATGATTGAATCTAATGAAGTAAATCGGCAAAACAAACAAAAAATAAGTAATCTAAATGTCTACAGTTCTTGACAATTTCTGAAATCCATAATTATGTTATTTTAGTATTAGATCAGCTTTACGCTGTATCCCGCACACAGCAGGGTAGGCAGAGGGAACCTAGTGTTAAGACACTCCGTTCCCCACATTCTGCCGAATCCTGGAGGTATTGCGTGATGAGTGGCAGAACTCAACGGCGCTCTTTGCCTCGGCACCAAAGCGAAGAAAATGGAAATATAAATTTAAGTAAATATTTCATCTCTTTGAGTGGGGATCGAAACCCACAACCAGTCGGTTTTACAGTCACACTTTGTGCCCCTGGGCCACGACTGACCGAGTGTTAGATGCTAAGATATTATCATTAAGATAATATATTGTCACATTATCATCAAAAATAAATTGAAATTTCAACTTAACGAAGTATATTTCATATTGTTAAGTTGATTGAAGCGCTTAAACAATGTTGTACACAATGTTTATGATTTTCTAAATAAAAAAAAATTCCAAGTGCCGTGCCCTTCTATAAAATATCTATAGATAAATCATGATGATGATGATGATGATGATGAAGATAATGATGATGACATGTGATTTCCGATAAGGTTTATTTAAATTTTTTAATAAGATATTTCATCACATTTCTTTTATGTTAATATTAAAAACATAAGACATTTTTAGTAAGATCACATTTTTATTTTTACTAATAAAAGATTATCACATTCCAAAAGTAATATTTACCAACTAGTAAAAAGCTAAATTACATCAAACCAAAAACAAAATTGAAAAAATTAAGTCGTCTTCCACACTTTGTACTACAGATACGAACAATATACAGTCTAAAGTGGCCAACCACTTCCTTGTAGAAATGTTATACATCTATACATTTTAAGCGTCACGCTTTTATTCCTCATGTACTACTGGCGAAACTCAACGCCGCAAGTCCGATAAGTAAGGTAAGTAAAAGTTTAAATTTTCGATCATTTATATTGTGAAAAAGATAAGATTTAAAGATAAGATATTTAAGAAAAGATAAGATATTTCTCAAAAAAATAAGATTCTAGCTTTCTAGTCTCTAAATACACATACATATCCTACGCAAAAAAAATAAGCGAACAAACGGAAACTATGTGACGAATCCACGTGAAGTTTTGCTAATCTTAGGAATTATACTATGAATTGTAGATTTAAATCCTATTTGTTATTATAAATCTACAATTATTGTCTATATATAGGAACAACAAAATAAATATGAAAACATTGCATTGCAAGGGCTTTGTATCATAAAGGCACAGCGTCTAACAAAAACATGAAAGTTATGGATTTTATTTTTTTTCATGAATTAATTTAATTTCCTCTATCATAGCCACTTTACACTCGGGGAAGACGAAGGAGACCAGTGCCCATGTTTATAAACCGCTGTCAACTCCGAGATCGGTCTTGAGATACCGTTTTTATTCTTACATTAAATATCTATGCCTAGGACATCGCACATATAATATCCGGTATCTAACCCCCTATGATATTTATATAATTCGCAAAGTATTAAAATGTCGCAAAACAATTTAAACAATAATAACCATATTTTACGCTGATATTTAAAATTGATGTACTAAAATGTTGTTAGCAGAAGTACCTAGAAACGTACTAGTACGTGGCATGCTTGGCTCGGTCAATCATTTGCGCAAGATTCACAAAATGTTTGGAATAAAGCCAATTAGCGGAGATAAACACAGTCACGATGGAATACACTACGAGTTTTGTACAATTCATATTTTTATGCGTTGAAAGGTTAATACTCCGATTAAAATCTTTTTTAAAGAGTTTCACAATGTTATTATTTTTAATATTTATTGTTGTTGCTGGACTGCAAAGGAAGGGTTATGTTATGTATCTTCTATGTGTATGTACATATGTAATATTCTTTATTACCTCATATCTCCAGAACCGCTGAACAGATGTATATTACTAGAATTTTCTTAGTGAATATTTTTTTTCGAATACTACAATATAGATATTAAATCAAAGATATCATGATCATGAAAAAAATAATTATCAAGAAGTAAAACCCCGGCTGCATAAAACAACTAAAAACAAACCCAATAGTTCATTAAGATTAATAACCGGGACCTATATAATTCTTCAATCAATTAACTGTTCAGAGGAAGCCCTGCAAAATTTTAAAGGGGTGCCAAGTCCCAACTGTTAATCCTAATAAACTATTGTGCTTGTTTTTTTCCTGTTTAGTTTTATTACTTCATATTTTTTACTCAGAATTCTTTATCTTCGTTATTATGATCATTAGATGGTAAAATTCCCTTGTCTCTATTAAAGGAGCTAATACATTGGGGTTAATTAAGTAATAATCTCGAAAAGTCAGAAGTGCATGTTTTGGCTGTGAACCCCAGACCTGTTTTCAAATCTCTCCCTGCATAAGATAATAATTTTTTCTCTGTAAGTTCTAAGTATGAAAATTTGCGAAAAAAAATGTTAGGTACTTAAAATGAAAAAATTAAGTAAGGAACCTAAAAATAATTTTAAATTGATTTTTACAAAAGAAGGAAGTTTTATATTCGACATCTATCTCTTTTACTACATTTTTGTTTTTAAGTTTGTACATACATTGTTGTAATTTTGAAGTCTTAGTTTTATTTTAATTAATTAAAAAAACATCCATAAATAGTTGGTCTATTTTCACTTGTCATATTGTTATCGCTGCAGTGAAACCGATTGGCATAAGAATCATTAATATCGTTCAATGCTTTTAGTCTCTACAACGCTACATAGGAAAAAACATGCATACAGATTTGCATATATAGTCAAATAAACTCAATATTCCTCCTCTCGTTGCGAAATCGGCTAAAAATCCGTTAAGATTGAAAAATACTGACAAGTGATAACTATTCTAATATTTATAAAATATATTTAAATTGTTAGATTATTAAATAAACTATGTGTTATATTTCAAACATGGTAAGAGTACAAACAGTTTCAATGAGCAGATCCATAATATTACCTCAATAAATTTCGATGAATACGCAAAATATAATAAAAGTTTTTCAGCTTTACACTGTATCCTACATATAACAAGATAGACAGAAATTACTTAGTGTTAGGCCATTGTGTTATCCCCTTTCCGCTCAATTTTCGAGACGTAGTGTTGATCGGTGGAATTGAACACCGCACTTTGTCTAATAACCAGAATGAGGGTATGAATGTCACTTACTCCCCCAAGTGGGAATCGAACTTACAACCGGTGCGTTTACAGTCAGTCGCCTACCAAAACACGATGGCCTAATAAAATATATTTTAATGAATTTTGCTTTGTATGAAACGACCTCCAATAGTAACG
This sequence comes from Heliconius hermathena, assembly GCA_013403705.1. NCBI lineage: Eukaryota > Metazoa > Arthropoda > Insecta > Lepidoptera > Nymphalidae > Heliconius > Heliconius hermathena. The sequence continues at coordinate 48,485 of JAAIXJ010001881.1, forward strand.
TTTCAGGGTGAAAAACAAACGTAAATACTATATTAAAACTATGACATATACTCACGTTTATTTTTATTGAGCTATTCACTCATGGGAGTTACGGAGATCAGAGACGATTTATGTGTTGTTTTAATGTAATTAATGTATATACACTTATATTACTTTTGATACTATTAATATCTTGAAACGTAAAAGAAAAAGTGATTTTAAATATGGAGGGTTCCATATTTAAAATCACTTTTTCTTTCGTCAGTCGAATAATTCATAATCTTCATCAAAACATATTTGAACTTAAATTAATATAATTAAATAAAACAATCCTAAATTTTTATAATCGCAAAGCATCGCCAAAGCATCTTTTTATTAGTAGACACTAACTTCTCACTTCATTTGTAAGCAGATGAAATGAGAAGCACTTTTCAAATATACGTTTACATAATCGATCCTCTAAATTCTATTGAAAAACAGTTGTCTCTCTTCAATATAACTAGATGAAACTCATAAAAATTGTTGTGCACTATTCTAATTCTTGAATGCTCATTAACAAGCTGAACCTCTATTAAATCCCAAAATATTTATCTCAACTCATTATTCTATTACTGTCCTAATACCATAAAAAACAATAATTCACACAACATTTTCCATTCAAAACATAAATCAATCCAATAATGAAAGAGAAGTAGTCGTGGTGTCAACATGGATCACGATAGGCAAACACTGATCACTGCTCTACGTACGGCGGGACGCGCAGGATCCACGGAACACTGGAGAACTCTTGGAAGATGATGAGAACCAGCCAAAAATACCTGTTGTAGATCGACGAGCTCGACCGCACCAGGGGTTTCCCAGCTGCGTCACCCTTGCAACAGTTGCTGCCCATGGCGGGAGCGCATCTCGTTTCGAATCGAGTTCGCGATGGCCAGCCGCGTACTGCGCGATCCGTAAGATATTTTCGTAAAAGCGTTGCTAGCGCCGCTACTCTTATTATTTTTATGTGTATGTTTTTTTTCTATGATTCCCAATTTCATTACGTTAATTACGTTATTTAAAGCTACGTTTAGTTTATTTTTTTCTTGTATTTAATAATTAATAGACATAATAGAAATTCAAAAACAAATATATTAGAGAACGAAATCTAAAACAAGATTTGTTCCAAGAACGTTAAATATCATCCCCTGAAAATCGGTTTTCAGTTTAACGCATTGGTGTAACAATAGATGGCGGGGTGCGCGACGATCTATAGATCGGCGTCCACGATACTTGAAGCGGACGTAAGATGGCGCTACATTTACAATGAATTACGGACTTGATAACCTCATGTTTATTTTTGGTAAGAATAAGGTAAACTCGGACTGACATCACAATCATCAAACCAGGCCATAGGTATTATGTATTCTAAAACTAATAATAGCTTAATTTTCAATTTGGAATCTTGCACTTGAATGTTTGGTTGTGTTCTTGGAAAAGTATGTAAACTTGGCCACAATTTTACTTTGATTATAATAGGAATTAGATGCTGCATTCATAATAATTATAGTAAGTAGCACGTAAGATAAAAAAGGTAAGATAAATTTATTTAGATATTTTTTTTTTTTAGTTTTTTAAAGTAAATATCTACCTACCTACCTAAGTAGATTAGAAATTGATTACATTTTCCTCAAAAGTGCCATAACGAAACACAGTTCATATGCTTTAAAGAAAAATTATAAAAACCGACCTATTGAATACCAAACTGTTATATTAAATTATCGTTTAGTTGATCATATTAAACAAAAATATGATTAATTGATTTAAATATACCGTAACTATTCAACTTTAACTCCTAACTATTGGAGCGGCTCAATCGTTTTTATGTAATGACAATGCATCATATACATAGCTAATAATGCAGTACACTTATGACTATTGACGTGGTGGGCGATCATAAAGACATCTATAAGCATTCATTGGTAATTTCAATCCTTATGCGATAATACCACTTTATACTTTACAGTATTTTATTTTTACTCAGATACCATATTACCCAGTCCACAGGCCGCCGCCATCAGATATTCAACAAGTCAAAATGAGCACCATTCCATCAGGATCTGGTTGTGCTCGTGACACACCAGTGTCGAGTATCTACATCGCTTCCTGGTCTGTATTTATACATCGACATATGAAAAACAAACAACGCTTGCCGGCGCGACGCGTGCGCATCTAAAATCACAACTAAATTCACTGCCCTCTATTACCTACTCGATATTTACATAGTTGAAAGCTCCAAATATTATTCGACGTTTACTTCTGGCATTTTGTTATATATACACACACACTTAAAACTAAACATTATAGTGTACAGGCTCATTTTTTACATGTCTAGAAATAGAACGTACCATTCGTATAGGAAGGGTGGTGTGCCTGAGGGCAGCGGGAGGACGATGGCGGCGTCGGCCCCGGGGGCTGCCCGGACGGTCCGGGGGCCGGCGGGGAACGATGGGGGCTCCATGGGCTCCAGTCCTCTCGGCCCGCGCGCGCCTGGCCGTGTGCGCGCGCACGCTCCCGCCCGTCCGCTTTCTATAAATAATACGAAAAAATGTACAGCGCTAAGCAAATTTCGTACAACGCGAATATTTCGCTAATATCACCTCTGTTGTTTAACTTTAATAGTGATCGATTTGGAATTAACAATTTTAATTGTAATTACTTTTTATTGATGTGCAATTTAAAAAGTATGAAAAGTTACATTATTATTTTTATTATGATATCAGATATTCTAAAATGTATTATACGTATTTAGAATGTAAGAATTTCAAAATTATGATTAGCAGATAAATACTAGTTACTGCACAATTCTTAATTTTGCGTACTTCCTTGGTTTGGTTTTTATAAATAATTATAAAAATGCGAAAACTTACCAATAATTACTAAATTTGTATAATTTTAAACTATATAGAAGCTAAGGATAAATTTCGTTCACTTTTCTTCACCGATATGAAAGTCTGTAAGCTATGTTCTTATATACCTAAACGCTTGTACGTAGATATATGTAACTCATAGATTAGACTAGAACATCTGTATGTTTCAATGTTCAATACAAATATATATTTTACACCACCTTGTTTGAAAAGTCCCTTAAATGAACTATTACTAAAAGCTCCCCTCCCCCTAGGTTTCACCTTAGCATCTTTGGAAATTTAGGATTTAATGAAATCGTAAAATTTTTATACCACTGCTTAATCCCATTAGTTAGACAAAGATTCCACACGCAATTTTTTATAATAAAAAAATATATGAACAGGGTGGTATTTCAATAGATTATATTTGCCTACACCATTCATTGTCGTAATGAAGCCAATGGCGAATTTACCAGAACCTGAGGTTATAGCTTTGGGCGGGAAATTTTAGACGACAGTAAATTGACGGACGAATTTTTCTTTTTTAGCTGTCAACCTCATTTAAATTAAGAACAATGATTAAAAAATGCACATACGTTTTAAGATCTCTACAATGTGCTATAAATTCAAATACGTGATAACATCCATAGATTTAAACACAGATGTTATCTTACATCTAACTAGACATATGATTTTTTTTTTCATTTAATTAATATTTCATATTTTTTATTTAATTAAAAAAGTTAGAATGTTTTTCTTTTTCTTCTCAATAATATAATGAAACGCTCAAACGCCCGATGAAAAAATGAGCATGATTGCAAGTACCTAATGCTTTTAGGATAAACATATTCAACGTCATCATTGATCGACTTGTATGCGAAATATACATTGTAGTAGAACCAGATTCTATGTCATATAGAGAACATAGACTCTATAAGTCTATATTCTTTTCGGCAAAACGTAGTTTCTAGAAAGTTAAATCGATGATTTTGCTAACATTTGACAGGGGTCACATCAAAGATATTTATTAATGTTTATCGATTGTTTATTATCGTATTCATTTTGTAACTGTGTATCCAAACACTTAAAAAAAATGCTATGCTCTAGGTCTAATGGTTCTCTTATCGTAGTGATTGTGAGTAACGCAAAATCTTTTAGAGATTCAGAGGTAACAGAGTTAATCATTTTACGAGTATATGACGCTATCAGAAGGAATCGTTCTAATAAGATATTTACCACCAGAAGGTTATTTAAGTAACTGCATTACTATTACTGAAGTAATTGCATTGTTATAACTCGGAGCTCTTCCAAAGAAAAGCCAAGAGCGCGTGCATCTTCTTCTCCACTATAATTAAATTGTTGCTAGTTATAATAAAAGGAAGAAAGCACAAGGGCGCGCCAACAAGACTGCAGCTGCAACAGCCTTTATTGCATTTCATTTCTGAAAGTACTTATTACGCTTGTTTATATTAGGTTATAGAAAACTTTATTCACTCAAAAAGAACAATGTTGGCTTATATTGAATTTAAATACTAATATATAACTACTTAAAGTTATCTTAAATAAACAATTTCCAATGGTCGCGTGTACAAATTATCAGGTATTGCTTTAATAAATAAATAAATATTAATTAAGTAAGGAGTATAACTATATATCATTAACTATATATCATTTGAGATTTTTCTTAAATTGTTTTACTGTTGTACACGTCTTTACACTATTTGGCAAGTTATTAAATAGTTGAACACCTTTATACATAATATTTTTAATTCCGTAGTTTTATGTGTGCGTGCGTCGTTCTTGACAAATGGTTTTTATTATATATTACAAAAATATTTATTTTGTTTGTAGAAATCTATTGTTCATTTTTGGGAAAAAAAAAATAATTGTATTAGGCTTTCATAGAGTAGTTAAAACTGTGGTTTCGTTTAAAATGGTGCTGACACTTCCACTCTGTATAATTGTTTTATATTAAATAGCTTGGTTTCTTTATAAAGAACTAATGTATTTGTAAAGATATCGTATCATATTAAGATTGTATTAAAATGGTGATTCGTGATGTTTATTGATTTGTGAGATCAATATAAGTCGTTGGATCGGGCGCACTACCGCAAAGCGGCCGATATGTTAAATAAACGCACGGCTCACACCCTGCAATCGCGTCTGGAGTATTTTCTACAATCCAACAAGTTATTAGAACCATAGGCGGTCACTACTAAATACACCAGAGTTCTAGGACATACATTAGCACCACACACCGGTTGCGACACTCGGGCCGTCCATAATAAACTACTCTGGAACAATATGATATTAAAAATATGTTGTTGTCTTATTTATAATTAACTATGCTAATTATGTGTATTGCTCTGTATATCATGATTATTTATTTATTTTTTCTACATCATATACACTGTTACAATTTTTCCGCTCCGTTACCAGAAAAGCGTTAAAGTAGTTAAATTTATTGGTTGATTTAATTAATTTTAAGTTATGCCTGTTTGGTAACAGAGGCTAGCCACGTGTGTTTAAAACTGAAGAAAATCAAAAATATTTTATTTGAACCAATTTATAACTATAGGTATGACATCAAGTATTAACCAAAAAATAAAAGTTTCAAATCACATCGAAATACTTTATTTATTCATCAAACTACAATGTTTGGTTTACAACTATAAAGTACACAGATTCGAATTGCTAGACCACTTGTTAGGCTAGTCTACAAGCTTTCAGGGCTATTAAAGAAAAACACAAATGATATCTAACTAAAATAATGTTAATAAAAATAAGCTTTTTTTTTGTTTTGTTACAGGATTATAAAAAAAGAAAATTGAAAAAAAAATGTCTTGTTATTTGAATAGTTGAAATACTAATATTGGTACTGGTCACGGTATTTTTCACATTAGCCTTATAACCTTGTTTGGAACACATTTTTTGTTGGTTAATCTAACGTTGAATTGCTACTATTACCTTTGAAAACAATCTTTCAAGTGTCACGTGGTCTTCCATTTCAAAACAAAAAAAAAGTTTTAAACGTGATGAAATTCTATGAAACTCAATTTCGTCATTTCAACTGCCCATACAACAAGAGCGCAAAGTAAATCATTTACATGTAAAAAAAAAATACATAAAGTTCGTTCGAGTTTGTTTCGCTTATAAATGTAAATGGTTAAACAAATAGCGAGGCCGATATTAGCTTAGTCTATAAAAAAGTAAAAAAAAAAACAAAGAAAGATTTATCATTATTTCAAAATTGAAATAAGCAACTTTTAAAATAACACTAATCAAGTACATACCGTTATATAAACATTAACGAAAATTGAGCCCTGACGAAGTTAATACAAATATGTATTTCAAAAATGGCATTTTCTCAACATTTTCACTACATAGTATATTGAAAGGATACTGATCATTTTATTTCATACAAAAATCCATCGTACTGCCAGTTTGTTTTTATTTTTTTATTTCCCAATTGAAGGCAATTTGTTAAATAGATCGATATCCTTCCTCTACAAAACGTCCAAACATTACTAACATTTATCTGTTTAACGTGAATAAGAAGTTAGTTATATTAAGTTTAATGTGAATTTACATGTGACAAAAAATTGTGCCAGAAGACAGTCAGGTAGTGTCATTTAGATCAAAATGACAATAGCATGTAGGTACGCGAGCACCTGACGTCTAGATAATATCAAATCAAAAATAGTTGAGACAACACAAGCGCCTGCGCATGTACCTACATCGTTAAGACGCGATGGACTAACAATAAAAACACGTTACAATATAACAATATAAAAAAAATATTATTATAATTAACATATTCTGATAAATAAAAGACCACATGTAAATTCACTAATGTTCTTATTAATACTAAATTTATATATTATCATTTCACTGGTCGGGGAGTTAGTTTTATGATGAGAACATTTATAGAAACGGTAAAATCACATCAAAAAGTTACACAAGTGCAATCCATAGAACAACTTACCTATAACAGTCGGATTTAAATACATATTCATAGGAATGGTTATTATAGCACAAAAGGACTCTACTAGAGATGCCACGAATATTCAGCCAGTATTCGGTATTCGGCTACTTTAATTTTTTAAATTCGGCCGAATACCGTGCAGTATTCGGCCGAATTCAGAATATTAAAAATAAAAATACCGATTAACAAATTATGAGGGAAAATCGGTCAGTCAGACCTTGCCCACCGAGGCTTCCGTTTTTTTGCAAAGTATTTGAAACGTCGCTCTGTCATTAAACAATCACTATTCGTGGCATCTCTAGTCTCTACTACTTCATGCTTAATATTTAATTATAAATTGATTCATGCCTTCCATTATCTAAATGCATTGAGAACATTGCCGCCTTACCAAAAATACGATTTACCAGTTATAATATAACAATCCAGTATCAAACTTTAAATCCTCTCAAATATAATAATTATTCTTCGTTCGTAAATACCTTAGTATACACAGGCATGAATGTTCCATCACAAAGGCGCGGATAAGCCGCATTTAATACATTTTTTATCCTTTATTGGGGATTCCTTAAAATCTAGCATATTAGGTGCCATAACGACCTGTAAAACAATTCAATCTAAATACATTAAGAATATATATAAATGAAAAAAAAATCACTTATAAAGATGACTTAGATGACTAAGATGAATAAAGACATTTTTTAACTTAAGAAAAAGCAAATACTATCACGATAATATATATTTTTTTCTCACAAAGAGATCCAAGATTGGTTACCAGTTATTACTTCGAGATAAAGTTTAAATTTCTGTGGCAATAATTTAAACTTTGGTTAATGAGATACCATTTGCTATTTTATCAAATAATAGACACATTACACCTTACTTTCTACAAGATCTTTTCACAAGATTCGAAAAATTATTTATATATTCATAAAATATTATTTTTTATTTCAAATTACAACCTACTTTTTCAACATAGCAACGTATTTTTTTTTCACCATACTTTTTCCGAACTTTTCTCACATACCTCGAGTGCAGAGACATTAGTCGTTGTTGATATACGACCTTCATTTACTTGCCGTTTATCTTAAATACATCACCAAATAATCAATAGCTAAACCTAGTTCAAAACCAACCTAAAACTTATCTGTAGATAACTATAACTAGAATTGAAAAAAGATTATTAATAAGTAAGTTAAGATTATAAAGAACAATAATATCGAAATATCAATAATTCAGAACATATTTGAAGGACTAATCGAAGCCCGTTTAAAACGTATCAAACACGCTACAGTATATCAAGATCCAAAGCCACAAGAATATAATTTCTCCCATATATATATATCTATATCGCAGATGCCATCACACTAAATTTCATGGTTCTCACACCACACTAGCATATATTATGTAAAATATTTTAATTTATGAGCACTCGTTTTTTATAGATTAATTATCAATAAATGTTTGCGTAGCATTAAGGCAAAAATATATAAGGTTAGGATATCAACCTAGTACTACTATGTGGTGTATGATTTACTCTTTCTAAAGTATAATACATAGTATATTCACGATAAAAATACACGTACCTGTGCTAATACTAATCAAAAAAAAATATATATTCTATACCTACCTAATTTAAATATATATAATATAATGTGCAAAGGGTATTAAAATAGGAAGGATAAGGCTAGTCTAAAAATATGAGAATAAAAATTTTACTAAATAATTGGTTTTTTTCTATACAGTGTATATTATTATGTATAAATTACATGTCTAATCGAAATGCATAATAGACAATTGGCAATGTAAACATCTTTTTTTTTTATAAGAAAAGAAACCCATTTTTAGGCCAGCTAAAATCAATTGAAAATTAACATGAAGATGACATATAATAATGTAATTTTTTTTTTCGTATTTTCGAGTAATTTTATTTGAAAATTGAATTCAAAATTTCCATTTACGAGTTTAAATATAAAATGATGAAAAGTTTAAAAAAAACAGCGCCAGTATCATAAGCTCTTTAGGTTTTGCCCAAAAACAAATACCCTGTAGAAGCGTAATATAGAAAAAAAAATACTTACCTATTTTAACACTTATTATAATACACTTGTATAATTAGTAATTATACACTAGCACAGTTAGTTTTTATTATGTAATATAAATATAAAGTACATGTTATTCGTAATATTCTAGCTATATACAAAGCGTGGAAGCTTCTTTTGACTAAGAATGCTCCTCTAAATTATATTTATATGTACATGCTTATGTTAGACTTGATGAATGGTGGAACAGCGTTGATGTTTGCATAACTGTTAAAAATAATGAGAATACAATTTAAAATCTATGAACTTAATTTAAAACTCTATAATATAATATAAGATCGTTTATAAATATTTATTTTTCATTTCTCTCATTTAACTATCTACTCAATATATCATATGTATGTATGTAAATCAATTTCGAAATAACATATTTTTTTTTAATTTCATTAATAAATAATCTCTAATGTGAGTTACTCGGGATCCTTTCCCATTTTTACAATTTTTTTAGCTACTTTCTGTTTCTCGTAATATAGCAAGATAGGTAGCACCTCCCAACTTATACGACTGCGTGTTGAATGATGCAACACAACGCCGCGCTTTATCTTCTTACCAGAGCGAAGTAACGAAAATAAGCCATTCCCCCGTGTAGGAATAGAACCCACAAACGTTGAGTGTTCGAGCTGTGCCCCTTTTTACAATTGGAATGTCTATTTATACTACAACTATATGAATTTATAACTAAACCTCCAATAAGGTAGTTAATATGATAAATTATATAAAACAATGAGATCTTTTTAGGCCTTCGTAATTGAAAAATAAATCGAGATCGTAATTTTAGACTTACACGACAATAAAACCAATAAATTTAAAACACAATAATAGAAGAAAAAAAAACATCTAAAAAGATTCATTTTATATCCGCAATAAGCAATGAGATCCTTTTTTTGTTATCTAAATTATTCTAAATATATTTATACATGGATTTGCAATCATAATTATATATTAATTATCGATTTAAATTTTAATATTATTCAATACGAATATTCAATCAATTATTTACATTTTTTTTTTCTATTAAAATTATACATAGTGTGTGTGTGTGTGTGAATTCATGTAATGGTGAAAATCATTTTTTTCTCTTAAAATATTTTGTAAACAGTATAAAAAAAATAGAACAGATTGGAAAAAAATGGAATAAAGGTGCAGATTCTAGCCCCGCTACGTTAAAATTTTTATACATTTTCTCCTGTCTATTTAGATTCTAAAACAGGCAAAAAACTGACAGTGTAGTGTAATCTCTAATTTACAATAGTAATATATTACAACCTATTTCCGTACTACTAACTTACCAAGCAAACCTAACATCGTAATAAAATCCTAATCACAATGAAGAAAGATCATTAAATCATGAAAATTTAATTAACAAGCAAAATCATTGTCATTATTTATACAAAAATATTAGCAAAAAAAATTAAATTAGACAATAGTGAGCTCCAAGATATAATTATCATTGCACGAGGCATCATTACTACATGCCGTATCATTACAGGTTTCCTTCAACACAACGTTTCCGTTATCTTCAACGATAGTGTCTTTCATCATTACGTTATTATTTTTGACGCTTTCGTTGCAATCGCACTGAACACAGTCGTCGATGGCCATTGTGACAGTTGTGACGTCATTTTTGTCGTTCTCCACGTAATTCACTATTAATTGGGCCGGGTTGGCTTGTTTCTTCTTGCGTCGACGATTTTCCGTCAGCATTGGGAGTGCCTTGATGCCGTCTGATGATGATGAGGTCTGACGATGGAAGTACTTGAAGTTCTTGCGTATGCCGCATCGGCAGCCACTCAGTGCATTTTCTCGCCTGTTGTGCAATATAGATTTGATTGTTTTACTTATTAAAAAAAATAAAAAATCAAATTCAAACATTATTCTGTACTAGTGGGCACGCCCAGCTTCACTCGCTTATTTGCATCCTTAGGGGTGAACTCTAAAAAAAACTACGAAAAACGTGTTTAATAAAATATTTTTAACAGTTTAAATTAAAATTTTTATAAAAATCGGTGGCGATTTAAAGATTTTTCCATATAAACTTTCAACGCCTTATTTGAACCCTTAGAGAGTGAATTCTAAAAAACCATGAAACACGTGATCAATTTTTAAGAGTCTGAATTTTAAATTTTATAAAAATCTGGGCCGATTTAAAAAAAAATTATACAAACTTTCAACCCCTATTTCATCCCCTTAAGGTTAAAATTTTTCGAAATCCTTTCTTAGTGGATGTCCAGATTATGAAAATAAACATCTGTCCAAATTTCACATTTCTACTATGAGCGGTTACGGCTGTGCGTGCGTCTTACCTCAGTCAGTCAGGTATATATTCTTTTATATATAATATATAGATAAACAGAGTAGGTGAAGCAATCTACCGTTAAGACACTGTGTTCCACGTCCCGCCAGATTTTCAAGACATTGCGTGTCAGGAGTTAAAAAAAATATATATAATAATTTTAATATAATATTTTCCCTGAGTGGCGATCGAATCCATAGCCATTGCATTTACAGTCAGACACTGACCCACTGGATAATGACAGTGTGTAACTGATAATTTAACTACAACTGAAATTGTACTCTAATTAAATTAAAAATTAAATCAGCTTCACGCTGTATCCCGCACACAGCAGGGTAGGCAGAGGGAACCTAGTGTTAAGACACTCCATTCCCCACTTTCTACCGATTTCTGGAGGCTTTGCGTATTGAGTGGCAGAACTCAACGCCGCGCTTCCTCTCCAGCCTCAAGACCAGAGCGAAGAAATGGAAATATAAATTTAAGTAAATATTTCATCTCCTCGAGCGGAGATCGAACCCATAACCAGTCGGTTTTACAGTCACACTTCGTGCCGCTGCGCCACGACAGGCCTCAACTACTCAACTGGACTGTACTCAAATATTTGTAATAAAATGATAACTACCGTCATTTAATTGATATGAAAATTCACATGATTAATTGTAATTAAATTATAATTCCTAAAAATTTTTCAATTTAAAGAAAAACAATACAATATTTTTTTATTATACAACCAGTGATGTTACATTCAAACATACAAATTTTTTATATTTTTTTTTAAATATATAAAAATCCAATACTAACTCAGCAATAACACGTTCTCGTTGCTCCAGCTGTAGTCTAACCGCACACACTTCCATATAGAGCTCGTTGGCTCTTGACAGTTGTTGTTCGTAAACGTAACGTACATCCCTAGCGTGTTTGATCTCTTCACGACGTTGGGCTATGGCATCTTTGGCTAGAGGCTTATCACTTCTGTGTAAAAAAAAATGTCAACAAAAGTTTCATTATATAGGTTTTATGAAAAAAGCCCACTTGTTATCATCATTTTTAGTGATGGACAAAGATAACTAATAGGAAGGATTTTTCTTTTTTTTTTATTTTTCTTCTAAAGATATATTGACTAATAACTAATAGTCAGTATATTTAATGTAAAAAAAAAATATTTGATTTAAACGCACATTTTCGTTTATTATATTACATTATTATTTATTTCATTATTTAGCCAAGACTTACTTAGCATAAAGCCTTTCCATACATTTGTGAACTTCTTGACGCCATAAAACTTGTGTGTTGTGGAATGTTTCCAAATCCATAGTGCATAGATCTTCACCTGCCATCTCTAAATGCGCAGCAATTATCTTAAATGGTGGCCTGTTAAAGAAAAAAAAAATATTAATTCTTATGAAGAACCTGAATTAAGAAAGTATATTATTTCTTAATTTCATTTCATTACTGTATCTGCACATACAGCAGGATAGGCAAAGGGGACCTAGTGTTCGGGGTTCAGTTCTCTCTGACTACACTGCAATGAGAAAAGTGTAAAGCTGAAATAAGCGGGAATCAAACCCACAACCATCGCTTTTAAAGTCAGACGCTTGCCTAAACCGCCTCCTACAATTTTTTAAAAATGATTTTATTGTAAAAATGATAAAATATGATAAATATTATATAAATAAAATCTAAATATTATATATTTTTTTAATTATATATTTATTTACCTATTCCTAGGAACCCTATTCCAGCATTGATTTAGCAACAACTGTATACTACTAGGGCTTGTAGTAGGAACCGGCAAAGCTATGGTGTCAGTTCCAACACCCCACATGATTGCATGGGTTTCCAGATTTTTGTATGGAACTTCCTGAGTTAACAATTCCCATAGGACTACCCCATAAGACCAAACATCAACTCGTTCTGAGCACGGCTCATGGCGTATTACTTCTGGCGCCATCCACGCTACTGTACCTGTGAAACTCATTATGGCACTCACATCGTTCCATTCACGACTTGTACCAAAGTCGCTAACTTTTACAACTAGGTTATCTGCAATGAGAATGCTAAAACAAAAAAGTATTAATTAAAATCAAGTTGAATATTGATTTTTTATATATGAAATAGAGTAAATTCAGCACACTCAATTATGTTTGAAATGTGTTTTATAATGATAAATAGAACATTCTAAGTTTCCAACTTTAGTGAGAACTGTTAATATTTATTCTCTGGCATCATAACTGTTTTCTTTATAGTTGAATATTTGAATTAGCACTTAGCATTAGCACTTGGTACCATAATCTTAATTATACCAAACTTTCAGAAACAAAAAACAGACAAAAAGTCAAAAGTTATTTTTATCCTCTTAATATAACTCCATATAATAATACTCTTATCTGTTCTATGCTATTGTACTTACTTTGGGCTTTTAAGGTCTCGATGAATAATCTTGTGTGAATGAAGATAGCTCATGCCCAAAGCAATATCACGGGACCAGCGTACAATTTGCTTTGGTGTGAAAGATACCCCACTATGAAGAAACTCGAATAGAGGACCGTATTGACAATATTCCATTATAATGCAATGAAACGGTGTAACTGTACATACTCCTCGGAAACGAACTGAAAGAAAAGTTATTATAATAATTGCACATAACATATTAAGATTAAAGTTGAAATTAAAGATATGAACAGAGCATGTATGGAGCACTTTAAACTTTTCATAAACAACATACTTAATGACCTAAAAAAATATTCAAATTTTAATGCTTTGAACTGCTTTAGCATTTCTTGTAAAAATATGCAATGTAGAAGGAAAACATCAGTTGACGATCATCCAGTCATGTTCAATTCATATGTCCTAATAAAATCTATTTATACCTATGTTCTCATGGTTAAGTTTTCTCAAGTGTTTGATGTTAGCTTCAGTCTTGTCCCTTAGCTTTTTCACTGCAACCATTTCACCCTTAAGATTACCACCAAAGACAATTCCTTGAGCCCCAGAACCCAAGTAAACTAAATCGGTCAGGCTCTCAAAAGGAACTTCCCAGTCATTTTCTGCTACAAATAATAAAACCAAAAGTATTTATTGGGAATAGTTTTGAATTATTGAATTTATTTATATAACAGATACAAAGTATTCCTTAATAAATTCACATTGCAGCATAAAGGCCTTGCATTATTAATTATAAACAAAATAATAATTGTTTGCAATACAAGGATAAACAAAATTCGCTAACTTAAATATAATAACATGTATATTCAAACTATTTATCCTCACTTAGTATATTTTTTATTATTTTAAAGAAATATAATTTTTACTTCACTATGTGGTTGAAGTACTGAGAAAAGTGTTATTTATTTTACCTCTTTTTCGAATTATTATAATTAAAAAAAGCATATTAAGTTTCCTTCACAACACCACAATTTATAACTCCATATCAACAATAAACAATAAGCAATAAAAATACTAAACTAATTAACATTCAAATCATTTAATGGTCTAGACAAGAAAATATCAACAAAACAAAAATGCACAAAACGTAAGAAAGCTCGATTAATGTCGCCATTGCAGAGCTTTGGTACACAAAAAAAAGAAAAATCAATAATGCAAGGTAGACGGAAGCTGCCGGGGGCTATGCAATTGGTATTTGCACGAAAAATCAATCATTTCCCCCCCTTTGCCCCAAATGGACATGCGTGGCGCATCGACCTTGGATGCGTCCCTGTAATTGCATCGAATGAGCCCTGGGAATATTTACGTAATATATACATATGCATATAATATAATAATAATAAATATAAAACAATAACACATACCTTGCGATTGTTCGTAGTCTGGACTTTTGAAAAGAGACCAAACAGTTGTTAAGCATTCCATCACACCACTCATCCAAAATAATGCCTTTTTGTCACGGTCTAAAGCTGGAGATCCGAAACCAGGATACTCGTCTTTCATTGTGTACGAAGTAGCGTTAAATTCGATCTGGGCTAAGGGATCCATCTTTGGTTTTATTTATCAGAAATTTGAGACAAAACACAAATATTTTGCATAAGTTCAAAATCAAATATGCACTAAACTACACGTTCCGTATTCCGTCTTTGCACCTTTCCATTATGGAAACGCGAACATGAATGAAGGCTTCTAGTACGAAGCCAAGGTAGCGGTATGAAAGAGGAGGACGCGACGCGGAGTGCCATTTGTTACTCTGTATAAGCAAATTGTCTATGAGGCAGATATAGAAATAATTTTTATTGATATTTTAAAACGAATTCATTAAATTAATAATTGATGCATATGAAACAATTTATTATTGATGATAACAATTTTAAGCAATTTATGTAAGTTATACATTTTCGTCAAAAATGTTATTAATACGCTTCTAAATATTCCATTTTTTAATATGAAAATAGAAAAAAACTTATTAAAACTTTATTTACGTTACGATAATTACTATTCCTTCAAAAATAGAGGTAAACCCATATTTTTGTCTTTATTTTTATTTTGGAACTCCTTTTAATAAAAAATATTTTTTAAGCTGTATTTTTCAACTTAAATTAATGTTTACTTCCACAATAGTGTGTATCTTTTAGAAAAGTAACCATTATAAAAAGTCTTTACTTTTTTCAATAAAATTATCAAACCATTTAGAAAAATATCTAAAATATTTATATCGACGAGAGTGTAGAGCTCCGCTAAGTTAAAGAAATATTCTGTGATAGCACAACCTGCCAGATGTCAAATGTCAAAAAGTTACGTCTGCTTGTCAAAAATTAAGCGGAGAGTTCTCCATCAATTGCTGTAATACAAGTGTCCTACACTAAGAAGTGATTGCTGATTACTAAATCAATTTGAAATATTACGTTTTGATAGTATATATAACGTTATTAAAATAATTGTTATTATATTGTGACACACTTGAAGTAAACAATTCCAAATCATTGATAAGGTAAATCTCTTATGATGGTTTCATGATAAAATTAAGTTAATAAGAATTATGAATTAGTACATCTATTTGTGATTTTCTACAGAATTTCCCATAATTTCAATGTGGTGTAATGACATAAATCAACTATCTTTACAGATTATCTTATAGTTGGAATCTTAAAAAACACCATACTCAAATAGCAATGGATAAAAAATTATCATTCACGGAGTTGTATGCTATTTATAAGAAATGGGTAATTAATAATCCAGGAATAGTTACTGATGTAGAAACTGTTGCAACATGGTCATCTTACTTTGTAGCAGGTAAAATAAACAAATCACCAATTATTTCTGAACTTGTTTATTCGTTATCGAAATTATTGTCACTATTTAATGACAGACTCATAAAAGAAGCTTATGGAAATGAATTAAATGACTATGGTTTACAAGAGCAAATAAAATTATGGCTTACTGTAATCCATTATTGTGAAGTATTTGTAGAACTTGTTGTAAAAAACAGGTGGGGTACAAAAGGAAAATGGACTGCAACATCTTTACTTCAAATGTTCAAATGTGCTTCGGCCATTGTGTTATTGTATAGATACAAGGAGATACCTATTCAACATCCACCTATACCAGCTTTACAAAGAAAAAAGTTTACCGAAAGTAAAGATGTAGATGAAAGCTCTAATGCCTTTTTTACCTTACGAAGGTCAGGAAGAGTTGTTAGGCGTGTTGATGGAGCACCACCTCTAGCCTTGAGAGACTGGCAACCTTTGAAAATTAAAGAAGATAACATATCTCCATCTATTGAACGGAAAGATTTGTTTAATGCAGAATTACTGCATATTTTAAAACCTCTAGTGCACCTAGCTGCTATGAGAATATTTGGAAGCAAATCTTGGAAACAATGGCTTGTAGCTTTAGGCATTGACATGGCGAGTTTTAAATTATATAATCGTCACATGGATAATTTAACTTATGAACAAAGATTAGAGTTAAGCCGGAGGAAACTTGGATTAGTTCTATATTTACTCCGTAGTCCTATGTACAATGGTTATTCTAAGAATGTTATTGAAAGTATTTTGACTTCTACATCCAACAAAATTCCTCTGCTTTCATTTATATGCAGCCCTATCATTCAATACCTTAACCACTGGCAAGATATTTACTTCTACATGTGGGCATCATAGATATTCAATTGACTTGCCTTTGACTTTATTTAGCAGGGATGTTATTTAAGTAATATGAAATTGAAACTATCAGGAATCTGAAAAAAAACTGACCATAACCAAATTCAATATAAGAGTTTTGAGACTAAAGTGCAACTTTTTTATGATGGGCTTGTAATTTTGGTTGGCTGAGCTGACACTAGCCCAGATTTATAATGAAAACAAATGAATTAAAAATCTGTAAATTCTACTCTAATACACAAATGTACTAAAATTGTCCACGTCTAATCTAAAATAATTTTATATATTATAATATCTGAAATAAGTTCATATCTGTAACTGAAACCTTTATAGTATTCTTCTTACATCCATATCCGAGATGTTATATGCATAGCATTCCTGTTATTTAGTTTGTTTAATTTAAGATTCAAACTAATTGAACTATATTGCACATAAAGGTATTTATTTCAGTAATGTCTTAACAATAGTATACATATACATAAATTAATAATAAATAAGTTAATTGTTATTCATTTATAAATTGACTTTCAAGTAAAAATGCCTAGTAAGTAATCATTTTAATGCCTCTTGAAATCTATTTGAGCATTATAAAGTTGAATATGTTATATAAAAATAAAGGCCGCAGTGTAAACGCGATGATCTTTGCTCAATTCTTAGGTCTCGAAAATGTCTACCTTGTTATATACAAGAAACAGCATCAAGCTTAAAAAAATATTTGTTGTTAAACATTTTAATGAGGAAAAATTGTCAGTAATGTTTACGTTGGACACAATCTTTGTATATCTTGTCTGTAGAATTACTATTTTGGACTTATGTACACGTTTTCTTGAGGTGAATAATTTAAAAACAAATCTTCAAATCATGACAACTACAACTAAACGAACTTAAATATATACTTTTAGGATAAATGCCAATTTTATACAATATATTGATGTTAACCCAATAAAATTAAATGACATTACATAACATTTAATATTATGTGGAAGGCATTGTGGTTTTATAAGTTCCGAGTTGTTATTTAATTATTATTAAGGATGTGGTTTATATTGTTTAATTTACTGTTTTAAAAAGGGATATTTGTTTGGAATTAAAGGAAATAAATATGAAAACTATGTGTTACTTCATGGTAAGGGTTGTCATTTGGTATATTTGTATGTAATATTTATGTAATATAGTATTTTTCCCACACAAATTATTGAAATATAAATATTTTTGTTATTTATACAATAATCTTATGTTATATAATAAAATCTTTATGAAAATTAAATATTTTATAAAGAAAGATCAAGTATTTCTTGTGTAAATATAAAATAACAATGTCCGTTTATATTGAAAAAGCAAACTTTATTTACTCTAATTAAATTAGGTATAGATTTAGCAGAATTTGTTAGCATTTTCAAAATATAACCTAACTTACCTATCGTAACTTATAACTCACAATACAACAGTGTATTATGACAAAAATATTGACATTTTAAAGATTCAATTCTGACTTTGGAAATGTTTAAATAAATTAATTTAAAATACTACTTCTAAGATTATTTTTCTTTCCTAAGTGTGGAATAACACTTTAAAAATGTTAAAAAAATAAAATAAATTCATAAACATAACATCTATACATATAAACAGACGTGCTTATACGTATAAAATGTTAAGTATAAATTATCTTATTTGTGAACAAGAGCTTTGAGGAGAAGATATGGTTTAGTGATCAGAGCTCTTCAACAATTTCTTGGTGCCGGTTTTAGTCCTGCTATGTTTAAAATTTCTATGTTTTCTAAAATAAGAATAAATTAAATTTTTCTTATAATAATATGTCATTACCTAAAAAAAAGTTTGAATCTTAAAGTTCTGTTTCGTTTAAAGATTAATAATTTCTACTTTATTTAATGAGCGATTCCAAAAAAATCTTTTCTTTTAAAAGATAGTTAAATATATTCCATTTATTCCATTAAGTATAATTTTACATTGTATGTTTTGATTTTTTTTAATATATTATTTATGTGATATTTGTCATATAACTTGGGTTTAATAAAAAATATATAGCACATTTAAGATTCTTTATTTATTGATAATTTCAATACAGTTATAATAAATGATAAAATTATACTAACATCCAAAGGCTTATCAATCTATTGTTTCATCGGTAAAGTATAGTAACATCGAGAAGATATTCATACATTATGCATAAAATATAAATTATTGATCGACGAATACTTTCAAAGTTTCATAATATATAAATATTCTTTATTCAATAATAACCAGCGAAACAACAGAATCTCGCACCAGTAAACTTTGTTTGAGATTACATTTAGTAAATAAACACTTAAAACATAACACCTAGTTATGCCTATTCGTCGTGGACGCCATCGTGGCGCACACGTGTCAGCACAGCGTATGTTGTGGGTTCGATTCGCAGTCTGGGGATTGAATTATATTCATTTTCTCGCTCTGGTAACAAGAAAAAGCACAGCGTCTCGAAATTTGGGCGGTGCGTAGGGAACAAAGTGTCTTACCATTGGGTTTACTCTGCCTATCCTGTTATAGGCAGGATACAGTGTAAAGATAAAAAAGACATTTCATCAACAATAGTTGATAAAATGTCAAAACAACAAATCAGATATATGTACACAGTATGCAAAATAAATATAAACAATTCCTTAATGCATACTTTAATTTTACAATAATCAATATTTTGTACATAGAAATATAACATTATCTTAATTAAAATGGCCAAAAAAATACGTTTTTACTATAGTAGGCAATACTTATCAAGTAAACTATATTTAGTTTCTAATAAAATAGCCATGCTTAAGAAATTATAACATAAAACGATGCGATAAATTTATTATATATAATTTTAATTAAGTATATAATTTATTTGCACATCATGTCAAAAGATCATCATTTACATAATTTTTAAATATAATACATAAATTGCATTTTAAAAGTACAGTGATATTTCAAAATTATATTTTATATCAATTAATATAGTAAATAGTTTACTTTGTTTATATATAAAAATAATTATACAACAGTCTAAATATATAGGACGTTTGTTTATAATAGTTTGTTTTTTAAAACGTAAATCATAAGTGATTATATTTCCATTACAATTATAGTAAAAATAATCTTTCGGACGATTATTATAAGATTAGTGTTATATCAAACATAATTTTTACATTATAAATTACAATAATAAATGCATAAAGAAGTCAGATATTTTGCCACAAAAACTATCATTTAAAAATATTAAAAAACAAAATTAAATTCGATTGAATAACATGTATTATTTATTTGAAAATAAAAATATATAATATAGAAGTATATTGAACTATTTAATATTTCACATTCTCTTATAAAGAAATCTTAAGTTTAAACATAATACGTGATTGAGCATTTTACTAATATATACAGAGATAGTAAGTCTTTCGAGTTTCAGTGTTGACGTAATGTACGTAAAATTTTTAAACTAAAAAGATTTAAAATGAATTACTTAAGTATTTGCACATCAAGGGTTTTTTTTATTGGAAAAGCAACGAATTTTTATATAAGCTTCAAAAATTCCGTCACAATGTCTTTGAGGCCATTCATAAATTACGACATGATTACGAAGAGTTTTTGACCAAGTGGTAAAAAATTCTTCGTAATCATGGTAACAAAAACCCGGGGAGTCCCGGGCCTTGTCATAACTGGTCACATTTGTGAGTCCATGTAGTGTGACACATAAGAGTGTGGCGTCACACATTTTTATGAGTAGAATTTTACATTTAGAAATTATATATTATAATTAAAACAGCAGTTTCTAAATTGTATTTTAAATTGTCATGTCACATTTCGCCAACCCCTCCACTCGCTTAACGTGTGACGTAATTTATAGATGGCCCCTTTTGGGTCACCTTTTGACCTTTCACTACACTATATAAATGTGTAGAAGGTGAAAAAAAATCCTTATTTAATTTTATATTCCTATGCACGTTTTAAAAGTCAATTTAGTTAATATGTAGCAAACAAATAAATTCTTTAGGCTCCTTTATTAAAATTTTCTACTTAAATAAATGATCTATAAAATATTAATTATAGTTCATAATGGCTACCAACATTTATGTTTTAATTAGTATTGTCCATAGTATACTAAAATGTTTCAATGAGTTTTGTTGATAGTAAGATTGGGATCAAGGAGAAGATCAGGCGCGAATACGTGAGATAACTATTGTATAATATCTTTAAGGCGTTAAAATATCTTATTTCAGCAACTTATTTATTTAATAGGAAGTTATTAAATATATATTTATTAGTTTCAGTAAAATAGTAATATGAAAAATTACATAGTCTTTTATTGAATATGAGAAAATAATTTGAAATATTTTTATTTATTTACCAATTGGGATTTATACGCGTCTGATCTTAGGTGTGATAGAAAATAGTATTTTTTTTATTTTTTTGGATAATTGATGTTTTAACAACCATTACTAATTTTGTGCCAGTCTTATTTATAAATAACCTAAAACACTACTGTCGATTGGCACCCTATAGTCTGTATTAATTAAAAATTACAAAGAATTATTGAATACGGCTCTAAAAACAAATGATTACGATCATTGTATTTATTCTAATGAAAGTTTTCTTTTCTTCTTATATTTAAAGTTCAGAAATATAAAAAATACAAATAAAAATGACAATAGTAACTGTTAACAATAGGAGGAAGGCTGTAGTGTTAAAAATAAGCTGCAACAAATTGACAGTCGATTCGAGTGTTAACCTAATTTAGATATTAACAGCATATTATAAAATATTCTTTGAAAATGACAACAGGTAAAAAGTTGAAATATAAAACTGTTAGTGATATAAGCGTAATAGTCATTTATTACAAGTAGAGCACAATGTTTGGGCCATCCATAAATTACTTCACAATTTTCATGATATTTTGACAGTTGTGAGAACTCCCCCACTTTATTGTAACGTCACATTTTTTGCAAATGTAAAGTTAGACAATATTAAATTAAAATAGCATTTCTGAAATAATTTTCGATCACACAAATTTCGTCTTTTAATAATTAGATATTATTATTGAGATATTTTCTAGTATGATGTTTCGGAATTTAGGATACCTTTTAACGTGTGACGCAATTTATAGGTGGGCCCCTAATAATAATGTTTGTAATATTTAGTTTAGACTGCCAGTGAAACGCATTTCTCCATATTCTTCATGAGAAATAAAAACAGCTGCTTTCAAATAAATATTTTTATAAGGTGATTTTTTTTAATGCTGGCAGGACTACATTACTGATCATCCATATGATGCCCATATTAAGTCATAAAATATATATTCTTATAGTTTTTTTAGAATTAATAATATAATGTGTAGCTCCATGATATATTATACAATATATATAAAAGAAAAATAATACTTGCTCTCCTTATGTAAGTATATAAACACATAAATTTAAAGTTCCTTGAAGCTTAACAAATATATACATAATATGTAACTTCGCGTAAATAGCTTGTATGAAACAAAGACATGAAAACATTCAATATAATGCACGTATCATATTATTCAACTACACAAGCAAAATGACGAATACAACTTCTTCGTGGAATAATAATTTAAATGACATCAAAATTACATTTTTTAACTGTTGCAGTAAAAGGGGAAATATTTTTGTACTATATACGTATAATGAAGGAAATGAAACATTTATAAAGTCAAAATCTATGATCTACTGATAATTGCACATCAGCAAAATTTTTGTTGCATTTGTCCTTTTCTGTTGTCTGAAAGAAAAAAAAGGGTCTATCAAATTGGTGGTGAAGTCAGTCTATATTAATATTATAAAGCTATGGAGTTTGTTTGTTAGAACGCGCTAATCTCAGGAACTAACGAATAAAGATTCTTTTTGAGTTGTACAATCCATTATTTATTGATGAATGATGGCTCTACGTATATTACATCTAGTTAATCACTTTAATGTAACACACTGCATCTGGGGCCAGTTACCTCAGTTACATATCTCTGTAAAACAATTCATTTGAACAGTGGCTAGGCTACACAAACAGTGAAGTAAAAGCGTTCGTGACACAATAAGAGTGCTTCCTTTTGTTTTCGCACGTACGATATTAAAAGCAACTATAAAAAAATTCTCCGACGACGCTAAAAACACATTTATGCGATGGATTCTTTTATCACAAATAAAACGATAATAGTGAAAATGGGAAAATCTAAAAGACGAAGGAAGAAATTAGGCAAGGTTGATTTTGAGATATTTTTATATTATAATATGTTTTAATAATTATTTAAAAAAATCATGGGACAGTTTAGTAAAAGACTGTCAGGATCACTTTGCCAAATATTAAAAGAAATATATTTCGCTGAGCCATAACACAAGTTACTGAGCAGTCAATAGCATAAAATTATAAAGTTTTTACTAGCGACCATGTAAAAATTTTAATCTTTAATATTAATTTTCTGTAAAAATAATATACATTATGACTAATATTACTAAATGGAAAGAGTAAAAATAAATAAAATGTTAGAAAATTAAGTTTTTTAACAAGATTCGAATATGCACTATATTAAAAGCACATTACAGATAGCCCAATAAATCCAAAACGATACATTTAATTCCCACTATAAATATAAAAAACAAAAAAACATTAAAAAAAAACAACAGCAACAAAAAAAGAATCATTTAATTAATAAATATATACATACGAGTATATACTAACCAATTGTCCTTAGTTATTGAGCCAATCCCACGAGTCATCATCGCGCTTCTTCTTGATGGTGATGCTCTTGATATCTGGGGGAGGGCTCGATACGCCGACTTGAGATAGATCGCGCGAGTCTAAGTTGTTACGCGCCGCCACCGATGGGACTATTCCGGGTTGAGTTTGTTCATTCCTGAAAAATGTATTGGTAGTAATATTTTAAAATAGTTTGCAAGATAAAACGCGGCGTTGGGTCCTGTAATATAACAGGCTCGAAAAGAAATAAGAAAAATAGGAAAGGACTGGTCTATTATTGAGACACTGCCTCAATAATAGAATCTCTCTGCCTGAAGGCAAAAAGTAAAGAGACGTTAAAAAAACTAAATGTTAATGAAGGTCCAAATTAAGCAACCATTTTACTCTTTACTTTTTAAATTAGAATGATTGATTTTTGCTTGTATTAACATTTGGTTATATGTAGGGGAGAGGGGGGTAGCTTAGAACAGGGGCACCTTTGAAAATATGTGTTAACAGAGCTATTTTAAAAATAAATTTTGTTAGATTTTTTTTGAGTAGTGGCAGCACTAATCTGCACACGTGTCACTTGTCACCGCTGATATATGAGAACCAGTTGTTGAGTTACGAGGAGTGTTTGATTTTGAGTAAAATTTTATGCATTTTTAAATAAACGCGCAAGGATCGCAGGGATCCAATTCAAGGTATATGGTTTTATTTTTTCCTCTTTTAGTTAGAATGTTTCATATATCATGCAATAAACTAGAAATTACTACAATTTTTAAACTTTTACTTGAAAAAAAAAAGTTTGTAATTTTTTAATTACCACTGAGGCAGCTTTGAACAAAATAAAGGGGGCAGTTTTGAATATTATTATATGTAAAAAAATACCGCGAAAGAAAAACAAAACTATA
>JAAIXJ010001881.1:73682-103615 GCA_013403705.1 Heliconius hermathena
TAAGTTTAAATTAGGGTAGTAAGCTGTTTATTAAAAAATATTTTGTTTCATTTTCATAATATTAGATTTATTCTATGATTGATCCCATAAAGTTAATTACTTTTACGAAGCCAAAGCTACTTTTTGTTTATTCGTTTTTTAAAGTCTATTAATATTAAGACTTATGTTATTATATTTAACACTAGTACTAGTACAATCGCAATATTAAACTAGGTATATTACTCTTTTAATTAACATGGTACTGATATTTGATCTCATCGTTTCTAATGTTAAGTTTATTAATAAAATTACTTAAAAGTTTGCTAAGCCTTTTAATTTCATTGAATTCAATGATAGTTCATAACTGCCCCATATATGTTCAAAGCTACCCCGGAAGGGGAGCAGCTTTGAACATTTGACTACTGCTACTAAAGTTGATATTGCACCTTTAACTTATATATTTTTCTACATATGATGCTACGATTTTGTGGCACAATAGTTGGACTAAGCATTGTGAAATAGTAAAGAAGTTAAAAACTGTAGAATTTTTAGATATGACACAAAGTTTAAAAATCGTTCGAATGTGCCCCCCTCTCCCCTACTATGTTCTATGGACTATTCAAATTTAATATATAATAAATATTATTATATAATATATGAGATTTTCGAAAACTTTTATGAAATTACGATATTTAAATTGTAAACATCCCTAGGAAAATGATACACTATCGTTCAACGTTCAATATTTATAAGCCCAGATTTTATTTAAAATATATGTGTATATTATAAAACTAACGGCACCCGTGTGGCTACGCCCGCTTGTAATATAATGTTACTATAAATGTTTACTTAAGTGTACTTTACATTAATAGAAGTCGCCAAAACATTTTTTTTTAATATCTTCCAAGTACAGGCACCGATCCATCAGGATTTTATTACAAGATATAGATAATTAATATATACCTCCTCAAAATATAAAAAAAGTAAAAGTAATTTTATTTAAAATCAAATGATCGTGGACACACAATATTATGTTTCACGGCAACTCTGTCCCGCAACACAAAGCGTCCCGCACCCGTCGCCGTTACGAACTTTAGCTCAGTTAGGTATATCGTATTAATACTTGTTCTAACATTTGTTCAGTTGTTTCCGCGGTGGAGTTGTGATGAGGGACTCGTATATATGTAAGTATGTGTAGTTAGATAGATCTGTTTGTCTGAGATGGTACCGCCATCGTCGAGAAATCATTGTCAACAATCAAATATCAGTAATTTACTAGTTATAAATGATTAAAAATAATAAATTTAATAATGTGTTTTTACCCTAATTTCACTACTCTTAAAATTGTTCGCTTATGATACTATTTTTGCGTTGCTATAAAATATAATTGCTGTAAAAGTATATGTTCAAACATACACATTGTTTATGATATACAGTTAAAGAGTTGTAAGTTTTAAGATTCAAGACAAGTGTTATTAGGCGGAAACACATTGTTTTAAGTTGAAGTTATTATTTGGTTTTCCTGGTTTACTTCAAAATTATGTAACTTTTACATTCATTCATAAACTATAAATTTATTCTCAGTTAAATTGGAGGCCAATCGTTGTGCAGGGGCACATACGTGTGACTGTAAATACGATAGCTTCGATTCCCACTGGAGGAAATATTTAATATTTTTTATTTTTTCGGTCTGGTGTCGACGGAAAGCGCGATATTGAGTTCTACAACTCAAAATACAATGTCTTCAGAATTCGGCGGAAAGTGGAGAGCGAAGTGTCTTAACACTAAACACCCTCTGCGTATCCTGTTACATGCCAGATACAGCGTGAAGCTGATAAGGAAAAATGAATTGCCATTGGGGCAGACGGAAAGAACCCATAATGTTATCTGTCTTTCCGCATAGTGCCACGCGTACCCTAGAATTAATCTAACACTATTGTAAGCGTACAGTTAATTACAGTCGACACTCATCTCTTGGTTGAAAATGTTGACGTCAAAACTAATTTGCGTGCTCGACCAAATTGGCTATGCTAAAAGATTCCCGGAAAAGACCAGTTACATCTGCATGCAACTTTATTATACGATACCGGGGTGAGGTAATGGCAGTCTATAAATATCCTTCTGAGATATCTAGGCAAGAGCTTAGTTGTTTAATTAGGCCATTTGTATCTGGCCTCCCTTTTTATCCGTCACGAGTAAGCGGACTATGATTCAATTAGGCATTTGCATCGCATTGTATTAAAAAACATATAATATTATATAACATAAATAAAGAATATTTAACCGATATCGATGGGCACAGAAAAATACTTTTAAAAAATATTTCTAATGTAGACATTTATTTTGATGTAAGGTAAGGTAAGCTTCGCAGGATTTTTTTTCACTATTTTGTTTTTTGCAATATAATGACAAACATAATGGCAAAATCACTCCGCCCTCTAATTTCGACTTGGCAGAACCCAGATCCACTAGGTCTAACAAACCGGAAAATCACATATTTAATTTATCATATCTATATGTATGTATGTATACAGGTGTATGTAACGCGATCGACAGCCCAACGTGTGTCTCATTTCACCCCCATGTATGTTAGCCGATTTTCAATGGTTCGACAGATATTTAAGAATTTGTGATGTTTTTCAAAAAATCGGATTCATGAAAAAAATTACAGCTCGACTGTTGCTCAATAGTAGGCCTTTTGTATAATGTAATATTTCAAAACTATCAACATGGAAACAAATTGTTTTTAAATAAACTAAACTTTATCAAAAACTTTCAAGAGCTGCAGCGAAAAAAAATTTAATAGTTTGGAGTTTTTTCTAGAACTCATTTTAAAAAGTACTAGTATTATAAATAGTAGATATAGAATAATCTCTGAAAGTTTCATAGGCACAGCTTAATGACAACATATAAAAACAACACTTCAAAAAAAAAAACAATAAAAACAACAACTCATATCATGAAACGTAATAACAATATCTTTTTTTACTGTTTCATGATTTGAATAATTGTCTTTAAACAAGCTGTTGTTTAAAATCAATTTTTGTTTCCATGTTATTTTCAAGATTTATAAGACGATAGTTTTTGAAATATTGCTTCATACATAAGGCCTACTATTGATCGATATTGAAAAAAAAAAACCACGAGCGCGGACTCAACAGTCGAGCTGTACTTGCCAATTTTCTTCAAGAATCCGATTTTTTCAAAAAATCACAAATTCTCAAATATTTGCCGAACCATTGAAAATCGGCTAACATACATGGGAGTGAAATGTTTAGGTACTGAAGTCCTCTATCCATAGACCGCCGATCCGTCGATCGCGTTACACCTGTATATATAAACTAAAATACGTAACCTCGTTCAATAAGATACGTCTCACCCGAGGAACGATGGCGTCAAATCAATTGAATAGAATCAATTGAATAGATTGAAGTAATGATTGCGAGACAAACCCCTCACTTAATCTAGTAAGTGAGAATGAACCAACTAATCAATATGCATAGATAGATAGTTTCCTCAAATAGACGAAGTTATCGCGATAGTGGTTTCTGTTACAATCAAGAAAGTGATTAACCTTGGCTTGACGTTGGTTAATGACATTGCAGTGCCTATGTTGCAATATTTCTAAACTTGTCGAATGTTTAATGGTAACTAATCTATTTGCAGATTATATATAATATATATATATATATTTTTATTCTTTTTTAAGACTTGAGAGGTCTTGTTGAAGTATTAATTAATTACTGTCTGTTTACAATTTTTAAAGATTTTAAGTAAGTTATCTTCCTCATCAAAAAAATCCGATACCAATTCGATTGTGTTAAGAGATCTGAAGATCTTAAGAAAATTAATTGAATTATAATAAAATAAAATAATATTTTAGAAATAATGTTTACATTATAATTAAACATGGAGCTGTAATTTTTTTTATACTACTACTACCTAAGATTTATTCTTGATGATTATTTTAATTTTTTTAAGAAACGAAAAGAGATACTATTCTTTTTGACTTCATCATTAAAATTAAAATGAAAATATATCATCTAAAATTACAATAACAGAAGATTAAATAAAGATCTTATAAAATTGATAATTATTTTATTTTTTTTAAGTCCAGGATCCATTAGATACATCCCTAACATATAAATAAATAAAATGTATTTACACTTCCTTCTGAAAGTTATCAGCATTAGGTGATTGATTTTCTTGGAAAAATACGTTTGATGAAAACTTTGTGTACATTTATTTATCCTTCATTGACTATAACGCGTCGGTTGTAGGTTCGAACTCGGTGCAATGAATTATTATTTATTAACATTTTCATTTCTTCGCTCTGGCAACAAGGTAAAAATCCGGCGTAGATTTTCGACACTCAGTACGCAATACCTCGAAAATTCAGTGGAAAGTAGTGAACGGAGTGTCTTAACACTAGGTTCGCTAGGACTACCCTACCCATATACGCGGGATACAGGGTGTAGCCATAATACTTATATAAAGTAACACTAACTAATATCAACAAATATCATTGTAACAACAGTGTAACAAATCCGATTAGACTCAGCTATCATTTAAAAGAAATCGCAGCAACAATTGCAAATGCATTGAGACGGACGCGAAGGTAATTTAAAATGGCAGCCCCTAGAAACCGTTCAGAAGTCAGATAGATCTATTACCTAATTGAGACACCGCATAGTACAGTGGACAATCGTCGTTGAACTGATGTCGAGATGGATGCTATAGGTGTCGCCACCGATCTAAATTGGTTGATCGGTTCCATGTAATTTTGCCCTTGTGTCGAGATTTCTCGACATTGTGATATAAATGGGCAAATAAAGCGCATGTCCCAAGTAACTGTATCGTAATATAGCACAAGAGCTTCTCAACTAACTAAAGCACAACATTTTTTTTTATGAATATACATTTTATAAAAATAATAGTAAAAAAAAAACTACCTATATAAAATTGTAGACAATATAAAAGAAATAAGAGTCAAAATTATTGATGTTGTTAATATATCGACTATCAATAATTTTGATTCAAAACATAGTCTACATAATGATCTAATCAATTTTCCTAGCGATCCCTAGTCAGAGAGAACGGAGAGTCTACATAGTTTAATAAAAGTTGTTTTCAAATTTACTATTAAATGTCAGTTGTGTTACATCTATAATATATCAATATAAGAAAATATAGCAACATTGCACTTTAACCTACTTTTGTACTTTTGTTTGATTTGCTTTAAAAATCACACACGTGTTAAATAATTAATTAAAATATTATAATAATATTTTTATTGGTTTTTTTTTATTATTTGAATACTTTATTATATTTGAACCGTATATCTCTTATTAACTGTATTAGACTAATTTAGGTCATATCGGTTCATAATGGAAATTACGTTATCAAGCAATACATTGCCACATCACCCTGAGATTAATGTTTGATACTTATAATTTAAAAATATAAGATTTAAATTGTAGAAAAAATATAATAAATACACTATTGTTAGCGAACTCGTGTAAAAGAGGGTAGATTTAGGTGAAAATAACTATAAAAGCAGTTGAATTGTGTCAATCGGGGACAGTTGCTTGTAGGCAACGGCCCCTATTGGAAGGAAACTAGTGTGAAGTATTGTTATTAGGTGATAAATATCACTTATTGCAATTACATAGTATCCCTTTCCAAAACACGTTAACCACTTCCGATTCCTAACACTATTTATACTAATAAATTTGTTAAATAGTTTCCGGAACATTCTTTTTAACTGATAAAAAAGCTATAAAAGATTAAAACGTCACTTAGAAAATGATACTTATATAATTGATATAATATTTTCATTATTCGTATTCCATTCCATCATTTCGTGTATTTATTTAGTCGATTCTCTTATCAATATATTTATGTCTCAAACTCACAATGTCTCAAAACTAACAGAAAGAAACCTTTTTTCCTGTTAGTTTTGAGACATCATGAATTCGAGACATATATTGATTAGATAACCGACTAAAAAAACATTATTATTATATAAGTAGCATACAACAAAACATTATAAAAAAAACTATAACTCATAAACTGCACTGAAACGCGATACAAAACCTAAAAAAAAGAACTAATAAAGAAACATCCACTAACCATTTCGAGTACGGCTCAGATGTAGAATTCTTCATGGCGCCATAGCTCGGTGACTGGAAGAGGGTGCTCGAGTTGCTGGCGCGGCGCAGTTCACTAGTGCCGCCCAGGGAACTCCACCCGCCGCGGTTGTTCACCTAAAAACCAAATTCACCTTAGGGAATGTCACCTCACCTACATTTAAACCTTGCTGTTGCGAAATTTTGATTTTATTTTAGCAAGATTTTTCTTTAACTTTGTAGGCAAAAGCTATGGTAGCGATCTTAAATAAGTTAAATTTAGTATAACACTACTTTTTTAAAATATATAATAAGTAGGTACTAAATAAAAAAAGCTATAAGAGATTATAACTATAAAAAAGTGCTAACTAATACATAATTTCAATTTTCATAAGTTTCTCAACAACTATAATAACATCGTATTAGTAGCAAGCACCTCAAACACAGTTAAACTTCCAGAATAGATTAACTTAGTAGCGCTTCTATATTCGCGTTGAGGTAAATGGAAACTTTTTTATTAAATTTGATAATCTTTTTTATCACTGAATATTATGATCACATTGAATTTTCAAAGAAAAAAAAATATAAAAATTCGCTCTTTTTTGACATTGTTTAAGCGTTCTAACCGTTTAAGAGGAATAGTGGTACGATCAAAGAAAGTCAATATAATATGATTTACTAAATTTAATCTCTTTGTTTTAATTCACGCTGTATCCTGCACATAATAGGGTAGGTAGAGGGAACAGAAACCTAGT
This sequence comes from Heliconius hermathena, assembly GCA_013403705.1. Classification (NCBI taxonomy): domain Eukaryota; kingdom Metazoa; phylum Arthropoda; class Insecta; order Lepidoptera; family Nymphalidae; genus Heliconius; species Heliconius hermathena. The sequence goes on from JAAIXJ010001881.1 coordinate 80,545, forward strand.
ATTAAAAAACTCCGTTCCCATTAAGACACTTCCGTTCCCCACTTTCCGTCGAATTCTGGAGGAATTCGAGTTGAGTGGCTAAACTCAATAGCGCCCTACTTCGTCACTAGAGCGATAAATTATAAATATTAAATATGTATTTCATTTCCTCGAGTGGCAATCGAACCCACAACCTATGTATATCGCATGCACGCTTGTGCCTCTGCTCTACGACTGGCCACAAAAAATCTAATCATGTCAGTCACATACATTCTACAACCACATCTTACCTATATTGTTTCCAAAAACTATTCGCCTAAAATAATTAATATTTCGTATAACCAAAATAGAATAGAAAATGATAAAGGCTTAGGGTATTTGGCCGTGTTTCTGGTAAATATTTGTACCGGTATTATAACGTTCAGAAAACGTGATGTTACAGCAGAAACACCGACCGCGAGAACAATGTGTAATTCTAGAGGATAGACCGAGGGGCATGGTGCAGCTTTGTTTATAATTGGACGAGGCTATGCCAAATGTCAAACGATCACACGCTTTTACTTTCTAAATCTGTATTTTTTCTTTTCTTTTACAATTTAACTTTTTGAGTCTATATGTGGAGCTACTGTTAGTGTTTGTTGTTTTTCAAAATGAGGACGAAAAGTAAAAAGCATTTACCAACACAGTAAGAAACCTTTTAATCGTGTATATTTTGTGCCGTACAAAGGAGCCATTTAAAATCTAACAAGTATTTTTGAGGGAAATTAATCTAACAAGTATTTTTGAAAAAAAAAATAGGTTTAAATTAGATTTTAAATCAATCGAATTAGGATTTACATTGTGGGCTGTGAAAAAAAAAATTGGCACGCTTTAAAAGTCTACCTTTGTTTTATTTTTTGCATTTTTAATTATTTCCTAGACCAATTACCACAAAATGAATTAATAATTTATTAGGAGAAACAAGAAACGTCTTTAAAAAACCTATGAGTATATTACACGTGTTATCAGAGGGTTTTTACAATTTGAAAAATTGTATTCTATAATATACCTATGCAATAAAATATAGATCAATTTAAAGATTTTTTATGCGCTTTCGAATGGTATAAAAATGTACACAACGAAAAAAACAAAAGAAAAAATTGTTAACAGACACTACGCCAGGGTTTCCCGATCTTTTCTTGATCAGGGACCACTAAGTAGTATAATAAAAATAAATTAATAATAAAACAAAAAAATAATAATTTTAAAGTCAAAAGTTTCAAGAAAAATCTGACGTTTTGTATTATATTATGGGGTGTGTGATTTTTTAGGTAAATATTAAAAATCAGTGAAGTTCAAATATATCAATCAGTAAATTGAAATGTCAAAATATTTTATGTTTTACTGAGGAAACAACTTCAGAATTTGCTCAAACACCAAAATTTTAAATCATTCGCGGAACATATTTTAGCTGCTGCGGGCCACTACTGGTCCACGGACCACTGGTTGGGAACCGGTGCTCTAAGCCAACGCAACAGTTTTACCCTAACTGAGCGCCGAAAAATAAATTATTTTGCATAACACCATCCAACGGAGATGGGAAATGAATTTGCATTTTCGTGTTACACGAACAAACAATGTTCGGCCCTAATTGAAACGTGAACACTGGCCATAATGAAGCACGGGTTGTTCATTTCCTGTCGAAATAATTTTTAGCGCTTCGCAATATACTGGGACTGGTCAACTAGACTAGCTCATTCGATTTTTTTTCCTAAACTAACATTCTTAAAATTAAAAGAATAATGTCTTAATTTTATCACACCATCATACTAAAAGTGGGGCCAATCGCTTTGCATGGGCACAGGCGTGCAATTGTAAATGCAACAGGTTGTGGATTCCTATTCCAGATTTTTTTTTTATTTCCTTGCTTTGGCAACGAGGCAACGCGTGGCGTTCGATGTTTAGTGTCGAAGTAGTGGGTCGAAGTGAAATGGAATGTCTTAACACTAAGTTTCCAGGTTCTCTCCCTCTGCTTATTCTGCTATGTGTGGGATACAGTGTGAAGCTGAAAATAGAGCCATAAAAAAAAAAAGATCAGTGATGCGCATGCGCTTGTTACAAGTAGACGCGTTATTGAGCGGGATACAGCGTGAAGCTGATTTATTTATTTATAAATAATTTTAAGAATTTTCAGAGTGATGCGCATGCGTTTGTTACAAGTAGACGCGTTATTGTTGTTCTTCCTGAACCGGTTTTTGCGAGTCACTTTATCGGTTTACGCGTAATAATATATTTTACTATGCGGATTGCGTCTGAAAGTAAAAAGAAACATGAATTCGATTGAGTCACATGAAGCTGTGGAATTGGAATTTTGTGAGCAAGAGGAGTTATTGAGGAAAAATGAGTTTTGTCAAGACGAAGAAAGGGTTTATATTGAGATGGATAATAACTTCAGTAAGCCAAGTAAGAGAAACAGGGAAGTAGATGCAGAAGAAGTTTGGACTGTACAAAGAAAAGATAAACGTTTTGCTTTAACGGGGAAATCTAGTGCAAGGTATCAGAGGGAATCAGAAGAACAAAGAATTGAAGTTTGTATTGTATGCAAGGAGCCACTTCCCAAACAATTTAAATTAGCGAAATTATTAAGGAGTGAAAAAATCTTAAATGTTGTTTGTGTCAAATACCTTAACTCATATAAAGTGTTGATTCAGGTTGATAAAGAAGAGAGTGCAGAAGAATTAATGAAATGCAAGTATTTCAATGAAATGGGCTACAATTGTTATAAAACCATGGAAACGAATCACATATATGGTGTAATTAAGGATATTGATTTAGATCGTACAGATGAAGAAATTTTAGAAAGTTTATTCAGCAATATAAAAATTTTAGGAATCAAAAGGCTCAAATTTAAAAATAGTTACGACGGAAGATGGGAAACAAGTGAAGCAATGAGAATTTGTTTCGAAGGCTCCTCTTTGCCAACTCACATTAAAATGTTTGATACATCAGTTAAAGTGACACCATATATCTACCCTGTCACACAGTGTTCACGCTGTTGGAGATTTGGTCATATAAACAAGTTTTGTCCATCCTATAAAACCATTTGCCCAAAATGCGGAGAAAATCATGAAAATTGTGAGCGAACATCCTTTTATTGCAATAATTGTAGGGGAGATCATATGGCAATGGCGAAGATTTGTCCTATCTACATAAAAGAAAAACGTATCCGAGAGCTAATGGCAGAATTTTGTTGTACATATAAAAAAGCTTTAACTATTTATGTTCCTCCAAGTCCTCCTCCAGTGCCTATTATGACTGAATAATAACCAATCTTCGAACACCCCATTAGAAGACGACGCTACGGTTGACGAACACATATTTTGTCAAAATCTTATGCAGAAGTTACGACAGCAAAAAACAAGAAAATAAAGGCAAAAGCAGTAAATAACAAGAATAACTTAAATAATTCAGGTAAACAAAATAAAAAAACAACGAAACAACATAAGAATATAGAAAATGTTGAATTATTATCAGAGTCCAGAAGCAATGAGAAAGAAAAGATAGTGTATGAATTTGAACAGGAAGATGAAATTAATGACAATCAAAATAGCGAGAAATGCAAAATATTATTTGAAAAGTTAAAAATAAGAATTTTAGATACCAGCTTAACATGGGAAGAGAAAGTTAATGGTTGCATAAAATAGAAAAGATAGTGTATGAATTTGAACAGGAAGATGAAATGGAAAATATTATTTGAAAAGTTAAAAATAAGCATTTTAGATACTAGCTTAACATGGGAAGAGAAAGTTAATGGTTGCATAAAAATATTATATAAATTTGCTATTATAAATGTATAATGAAATTTATTATGAATTGGTCATGTTTTGAATTAAATACGCAAAATGGATCAACTGATTAAAAACGAAATAAATATCTTACGAATGCTCAAAGTCTTCGACCTAAATTATCAGATTTTGAATTACTACTAAATAGATAAAAAATACACATAGCTATAATAAGTGAAACATGGCTTGATCCAAATAGTCATCTCCGTATCAGTGGTTATAAAGCTTTCAGATCCGACCGTAGGGATGGGTATGGAGGAGTAGCAATTATTGTTCATTGGTCCATGAGAGCTCAACAATTGTCTAGCAGTATAGGAAACTCCGGAATAGAATATTTACATGTCAGAGTTGACAATTGTAGTGAGATTGAAAATATTATTTCTGTGTATTGTCCCCCAAACGTAAATACTTTACTTGAGGATTGGGTTACCGTATTTTCCAAATTTAAGCAGAAAACGCTTCTCGCGGGAGATTTTAACGGCCACCATTATACCTGGTCTTCTAAAAGTGACGCTCGAGGCACACAAATTTTTGATGCTTTAATAGATTCTAGTTANATTGTGCTAAATATTCAAAACATTCATATTTTTCAATTCAAATAATTTCAAGGCAAACGAACATACGGTTCACCTAATAGTGGGCAATAGTGAAGTGGAGATAGACGTGCTGTGGAGTGCCACGTATCGAGATGATGTGGTTGGTATTTAAGTTTGTGACGTACTGAGCGATTAGAGAATTCAGCAGATAACAAGTCAAACAATTCCCAAAAACACTTCCCATGATAATGCGGTAGAGAACGGGCAGCGAGGAGACGTCTCTACGCAAAGCCAAAGTGTAAAGCCTTGTATAGGTCATTGGGTCCCTAACGGTTCAAACGGATCTACGTTCTATGCGATTAAATGGGTCAAGCTCATAATGGAGTGTACAAGCCCATAGATGATAACAGTACTTCATATGAGGCCGAACCTGCGCCTATACAGGACCAATCGGTGTTTTAGCGTAAAGTACTGTCTCGCTCTGCCGATGAACCTCAATTTCTTTGAAACTAACTTGGCTTTGCTTTCCAAATGATCGCAATACTGGTCACTTGAACTTGAGTCACTTGAAACGATTATTATTGACCAAAAAAAAGAATAAGTAACAATCCACGAATTTGGACGTCTTGGAATATAATTATGTTAGTATTATACATTAGAAAGTTTATACCCAAAAAAATGGTCCTATCATTTTAAAAATATTCTCACTTTGTCCTCTTTCGATTGACACTAAACAAATGCTATTCTAACTATTTAGCCTCTAAATTAATGAAATTAGATCATAACTACGTATAAGTATGGGTAAAAATATGTAATATTATTATTCCTATTGATTTGCTAATAATCTCGCTTTCTGATTCTTTTCTATCTCTTAATTTTCATTTCACACACGAATAATGGTAGGTATACCATAATTCATAAAGTAATAGCGAGAGAGATTTAAGATTTACATATAGGTATATAATAGTTTGCTCAGTGCTCGAATTTTTAATATGTATGCGTTAGTTGTAATATAACAATAAGATATGTGACACACAAATTAATTATCATAATAGGTAATGTTGCATCCATCGGAAAAATCTTCAATAAATAAAACTTGAAAGGACGAGCTTCCACGTATTGAATGAAACAGTCAATATCTTTCACTTGATTTTGATCTGAAATCGTATAATATATTATAGCGGTTTTTGTGAACTACGCTATTTAATAATAAAATTTGAAAGGACGAGCTTCTACGTATTGAATGAAACGGTCAATATCTTCCACTTGATTTTGATCTGAAATTGTATATAAATATTTAAAGTAAGTATGCAAGTAAAAAAATATTCAAGAAGGAAAAGCTTCGGATAATCTTATTAAGCCAAAAAGATTATTGTCGCCTTTTCTTAATAGATTTATAATACACGTAAACGTATACTCCGAATATCTCAAGGTAGGCACAAAGAACATAATATGAATGGTGGAACTCATTTTATCTTACCAGACCGCGGAAATAAAACTAATTTTATATATAATCATTTCCCCGTCCACTACTACCGTATGTACGATTAGACGTTGACGTGAAACAATTATAATTTTTATATCACATGATTTTGTCTTTGAAAACATCTTAAAAAAACTATTTATGATTAAAGGATATAAAGCAAACAGACCTATTATTGATCGAAAGATAACCGAATTTTTGTGGTGTGACCTCGGTTCAGATTCAGTTACCTTGAATTTCCTGACATTTAAATCTAAAAACATAAAAGTGCAAACGCTAATTTCGATACAAGAATTAAATAAGTGTGTNATAATTACTCGTAGATTAGAATGGTTTTTCGAACAAAATGATTATTTTTCAAGTGAAACTATAGGTTTTAGAAGGGCCAGATCCTGTTTTGATAATTTAACTAGGTTGATTAATCGCATACAAATAGGTTTTACAAGAGGATTTCCAACAGTAGGCTGCTTCATCGATATTGATAATGCCTATAATAATGTTAATATAGCTAGTCTCATCAAAGTTTTGGATGATGCCGGTATTGGATCAACTTTGTGTCAGTATCTGTTTAAATGTTTCCCCTTTGTTGTTTAATATCGCTACCGGACAAATTAGTAAAAAATATATTAAGAATATTTTTGTATCACAGTATGCAGATGATTTTGTTCTATATAGTACCAATCTGAATGTAGATTTGGCGTATAATAATATTCTACAAGCCTTAAACTTATTCATTAAATTAATAGAAGAGNATTCTACAAGCCTTAAACTTATTCATTAAATTAATAGAAGAGCTTGGATCAAGTTTATCTTACAGTAAAAGTAAAATATATTTATTTTATATATATTTATTTTATTTGTATATTTTATAAAAGAAATCGAAGGGATAATACTTACATTATTAGTAATAGCCCCATACAACAAGTTAATAATGTTAAATATTTGGGTATGTGGTTAGATAGTAATTTAAAATGGGATAAACATATTGATGAAGTTAGGCATAAAACTCTTAAATTTATAAATGTTCTTAAAATTTTAGCTGGTAGTAAATGGGGAGTTCACCCGAAGCATTTAAAACGAATATATATAGCATTAATACGGAGTAGATTGGATTATGGAAGTTTTTTTTACGACAGTAGCATAAATAGCCGTTTAAATAAATTGGAAACAGTTCAAAATCAATGTATGCGAGTCATCGGTAGCTTTATTAGAACTACACCAATCCATGTGATGCAGAGCGAACTTTGCCTTCCTCCTCTACAATTTCGTAGAAAATATTTGGCTGGAAATTTTTTATTGAAGTCCTTGTCATTTAGTGGAAATGTAACTACAAATGTACTCGAAGAACTTAATAGCATTACCAACTACCAATATTGGAGACGTAAAAAGTTACCTTTATTTATTAATCTTTTTCGAACTTTCGGTCAATATAATATTTTTTCTGAAGACAAATTACCTATATATTCCTTGTTTACATGGATTGGTGCTTTTGATGTTTCCAAAAATATTTCATTAGACGTTGAGGGTATGACTGGATTGAAGTCAACAAACAAATGCAACAATTTTGAAATTTTAAATAATTGTCACTTTTTTTAATAATAAATACACTTCCTTTTATAAATTATATACAGATGGTTCCAAAAATGAATGTGGAGCAGGAGCGGCGGTTTTTGATCCTCAAGCTAAGACTACCTTAAAATTTAGAATTGATATAAATATTTCGATTATGCACATAGAAATGATTGCTATCTTTGAGGCATTATCGTTGATTTTAGGTTATTCCAATAAGAAATTTGTTATTCTGTCGGATTCAAAAAGCGCCCTCTTACATTTGACTCGGCTAACCTCGAATATTCGAGGATATCCGATAGCCTATAGTATTTTGAATTTATGAAATTAAAGCCCAAAATAAAACTGTGTACATTCAATGGATACCCTCACATATTGGAATTGTGGGTAACGAGGAAGCTGATAAAGCTGCTAAGCAAAGTATTAATTATGGTGTTCCATATTATTGTGAGCCTTTATATACAGATATTATAATTAAATTAAAAGAACTATGCAGAAATAATTGGCAAGAATATTTTGATGAACGGTCGCTACATAAAGGTATATGGATAAAACTCCCATGTAAATTTCAGATAATAAATAAAAAAAGATGACAGACAAATGCGAGTCAGATTCATGATTGTAAGTTGAAAGCTTATTGTCGTATGGGTTTTTTTATTAGTTTATAACATTTTTTTATCTGTGATATATCTATAAAATTCCATTTTTAGTCTTTTTTCTTAATCTTTTTACAATATACAATACAATTATAATTGTAAAACAACAGGAAGCCTATAAATTTTGAATACGAATTTCTGTATATTATTTTTCTAAATTTAAGATAAAACGCAGCAAATACGATGTATAAACACTTGTAACTTTTGATTGCGCTGACTTAGTACCAAGGATTGTAGACCTGGATATTTTGGTATTATTTTCAAGCTTTAAATTCCTACGACATTTTGAAAACTATCGTCATGACAGACGGACAGACAGTCAGACAGATATACATCTGTCAAGGATAAACAAAGTGATCCAAAAGGATTCCGTCTAAAAATAACAAAATTTAATTGAACTAACTGAAAAAGACGGTAGCTATAATTAAATCTAATGAATTTACTTAAACACTAATAGGGAATTAGTGAAATGTCTTCGAATTGTAAAATATATAGACTCTTGGTAAATTACTTGAAGCGAACTTGCTGAATGGCATCCAATGGAATTGGTTAAGTTATACAATCTAATTCACACTCCAGCCTTAATTGATAAATCGTTAATGAGATGTAGAAATATATAGTTTATACTTACATACTTTTACCCTTTTTACTTTGAAGCCAGTCGTGGCACCACAAAGTGTGACTATAAACGCGACTGGTTGTGGGTTCGATCCCCACTCGAAGAAATGAAATGTTTATTTAAATTTATATTTTCCTTTCCTCCCCTTATTTGCAAGGCAAAGGGCGTCGTCGAGTTCCGCCACTTAACATGCAATGCCTCCAAAATTCGGCGGAAAATGCGCAACGGAGTGTCTTAACACTTAGTTGCTAAAGCTGATTTTTTATTATATACTTTTACGCTTTTTTACACATGTGGCAGGGTGAGCAGGAGCTTGGAAAATGGAGAGCGGAGTGTCTTAATACTAGGTCTCTAGTATTAAGCCCCCAAGGTGGAACTCAACACCGAGCTTTGTCTCGTTATTGGAGAGGGGAAATTTAAATATTTCATTTCCTCAAGTGAGAATCGAACCCTCAACCTATCGCGCTTACAGTTGCACGCTTGTATCCTTGCGCCACGACTGGCATCAAATATTATCCATATATAATATTTTATAACATATTTTCTTATTCTCGTGGCTGCTCAATTATTCCACGTTTACATTTAATTATCGCCGCACGCCACGCCGCAGTATTTACGATATAACGCACAAATTAACTTAGGTATATATTATACTACAGGACCCGTGCGGCTTCGTCCGCTTGAACTATATGAATATTTATTAAATATATGTATGATTTCTTTTTCAGATTTTAATAGGATTAATACAAATATCAAACCGCTGCGCCAAGACTGGCCTCAATAAGAAAATATAAGCTTAATTAATCAAAATAAGCCGAAAAAGAATAATAAGTAGACGTATGTCTACTAAGTAAGAGAAATAAAATTCTTAATATTAGAAAATACACCTTAGTGATTAAAATGAACAAAGAAAATAAAAAGAAAAAGAAATAAATCAAAATTAAATCAGCCCCACTCTGTACCCCTTACATAGCAGAGTAGGCAGAGGGAACCTGGTATTAAGACACTCCGTCCCCCACTTTACGCCGAATTCTGGAGGCATTGCGTGTTAAGTGGCGGAACTCAACGCCGCGCCTTGCCTCAACACCAAAGCGAAGAAATGGAAATATAAATTTAAATAAATATTTAATTTCCTCGAGTGGGGATCGAATCCACAACCAGTCGCCTTTAAAGTCACACTTTGTTTCTCCTGGCTTAAAAGTAGCCAAAGGAAAAGTTTAATATTAAAAAATAATAATACTCATGCCTTGAGTTCATTCAAATGACGAAAACTTTTTTTAATGAACCGATTTTGATGAAACGAACGGTAAAAGGCTGTAAAAGTGGTGAGTTAAGCCAAAGCAATTGGTGAAAATTTATGTAAATCGGGATTAGCGTGATCATACATACAGACAGACAAAAAGTTTTTTTTTTGTTTTCTATAATTCTTTTTAAGTGTCACTTCAGTCATAAATACTAAATATACAGACACCATATTTTGACTGTTTTATTATATGTATAGATACGATTATTTGTTTAGATAACTTCTTTAAACTAGTGGAATGGATTCTTGCTAACCGCGACATTATTGGAAAATTTCTGTATATTATATTTCAGTAAAATATTTTAGTAAAATGAATAGGTGCTGTTATAACATTATTATTATTTTATTCTATACTTTATTTTTCATAGAATATATACTACTATGTATTACATGTTAACTTAGCCTTAAAGTATTATATGAAGATGTATAGGGTACAATAAAGTGTTCTATACTCAGCTATGTACGAAAAATATAATACACTGAATATCATATTAGCCTCCTATTAAATAAATAAATAAAGTCAGACGTCGTAAAATGGCAAAGAATGGCTATTTTGAGTTTATCTCAATTATTTTCTAAGACGCTCCGCTCTCCACTTTCTGCCGAATTCTGGAGGCACCAGAACGAAGAAGTGAAAATATTAAATATTTTATTTCCACGAGTGGGAATCGAATCGACAACCTGTCGGGTTTACAGTCAAACGCTTGACAACTTGCGCCACGACTGGCCTCAATTATCGTATAAAATAATATATATTAAACCAATGCCGGCGTTGAGTTCCGCCATTTAAAACGCAACTCTTAAGTGTAGGTCTTAAAGTGGTTCACAGAGTGTTGTAACACTCACAGGTTCTCTTTGATTATCCTGCTAGCTATTATAAATAATAATAATATTATTTTATACTCGATGACATTTAAGATAATAACGCTCTTTGGACGCATTAATTATGTACGTTGACATTAATGTTGGCATTTACTTTTATCCCTTGAAATATAAGTTGTCAATTTTAATTTGCTTTTCTCTGTTCAATTTATATTCAATTCACATGAAAAATATGTAAATAGTGACAAATTAATTAATTAGGACATCGTCGTACAGTAAAACATAACCCACTAGGACTATAGGAGATATCACCTGCCGAATAGTAAGATCAAAGAACAAAATTATCTTACTACTCGATGGGTCTAGACGGTCGCCCTTCGAGCAGGCTCGGGCTATGCTTACAACAATAAGTGAAATGGTTGGACAAGGTGCGCGTGTAATTAGTATTGATGCTATGCTAGTTAACTACAACAGAGCCGAGGTGGTAGATCGACTGGGATGCGTAAAAGCTTCAGAAAAACACGAAGTTTTAGTATATGAAGACAGAGGCGAAGATCTTAGCTACTTAAAACCTAAGAATTCTGGTATCCACACGGAAAAAGCACTCACTACTCTCACTACCACTGAAAGTAGCGCAGATCGCTTTCAAAGGAAGACGGCAGAAGCACAAGCCAAGACAAAGCAAAAACGCTCATCTGCAAGAACTGTATGTAGCGCCTTAGTATCGGTCGTGGGAAGTCTTTTAGACAGGAGCAAAACACGTGACAGACAGACGGCAGCGGTAGAGGAGTTCACGAGGAATCCTGCAAAAGATCTCCTTATCAAGGCCAGTCCCAAGTTAACAAGAGCGGCATTGAATCAAGTGAATTCTCTTGTCTTGGTACCGATATCGGGTCCCAAAGACCATTATCGAAACGCATTTCTCGAATTCCTAGCAGTCCTAAAAGCTACCAAACAAGTGAAGCTCAGGACTTGCGAGGACATAATGCTAGCCTTTCAGCGCGGATACTCAATCTTGGATGTTAGACTTAAAGAAGCCGAAGCCGTCATTTATAACAACGCTACCGCACAGACCCTCAGAGGTGACATAAAAGATAGGGAGTTATATGGCGGCGTACAATGTACGCCGGCGATTTGTAAAATTAAACAAAGAGGAAACCAGACGAACAGGCAACCTCAAATTCAACGCACCAAGCAGTGACCCTATAGTTGTCATCGCCAAGTGCACACGAGTGATGCTGGAAGATGGAATGCTAGAGAAATTGGAGAGCCTCGATCACAGTTTAAGANGAATAATGTTTAACTGTAACTACGATGGTTGTGGGTACTATCACCATTTAGGAGAGGATAAATATATTTAATTATTTAAATTTTTGGTTTTTATTATATAATATAATTTATTTAAATCAGTTTATTCATATGAGTGTATCTATTGACTCGATTGTTACAATCTAATTTGAATCTCTTTGTTAGGAAAATTAGTAAATTTTGGAGGAGGTATATTTATTTCGATTTTTCCTATATACAACTAAATAATGTTATTGGATTTCTATGTTCACATTACAGTTGAGATTCGGACCAAGAGGATAAAAATGTATTATACCTTTTCCTTTGAAAAGTGCATTCAAACACTCCATCATTGTTAAAAAGTGATTTTATTTCCTCAAGTGTAATTTGTCTTTTGATAGAATAACCAGAGAGAACAACATTAAAACACGCCGCTCTCCGTTGTGCCTGCACGCTTGTTGGTCGGCAGAATCATCTGTACCTACCATTTATGTTTAAGTACGATTATTATCATAATAGCGTCGGTTGTGGATTTGATCCTTACTCAAGGGAATGATTATATTTATTAATTTTTATGTACCCGCTGTAGTGTATGTAAATAAATTAATATAATCGTTCATACGAAGCGTGGCGTTGACTTCCGTCCTCAATACACAATGTCTCCAAAATTGGACGGAGAGAGACGAACGAAATATTTAAACACTAGGTTCCCCCTGCCTGCTATTCTGCTATGCGGAAAAAAGTGGGTTTTTTTTTATTTTGTTAAGTATATCTCCTTTAATTTGTAGCTCCTGTGACAGACATTCTATTAATTTCTAGCCACAACACGCTTAATTGAACAATGTGCTGAAATTCAACCGTAGTATGGCAATTATATTACAATACAAGGATATTGTTTTACTTGTATATTATATTAACATTACAATCAATTTCGTATTAATAAAATAAGTAATAATGTTTAATGTTTGTCCCAGGTTCCCCTGTGCCTACCCTTTATTTTGTTATTAAGCCAAAACAGATATGTAGAGAACGTAACGTTTAATGGCTACCCCGCTAAGGATAAAAGCGTGAAGACAAACAAAAATAACGAAAAAACGATATATAAGGTCGGATCAAAGGTATTTTCGTATTGTAACAGATGGAAATTCGATGGAGCAAGATCAGGGCTGTACGGAGGATGTATCAACACATCCCCAGCCAAGCTCTCTCAATTTTTGCTGCGTGGCTAATAGATGAGTGCGGTCTGGCGTTGATATGGTGGAACACTACTCCCTTCCTATTCCCCAGCTCCAGCCGGTTTTTCTCAATAGCTGTTTTTTACCTCATCGTAGAGGTCAGAATCGATAGTTTTACCCGGTGGCAAAAGCTCATAGTGGAGTATTCCTGTCCAATCCCACCATACACTTCAGCATCACTTTGTCCCGAGTCAGGTCTGGCTTTGCCACGGACTGTGGGGCTTTTTCCATGCTTCTACCATGATCTTTTTCGCACATTCTTATAGTAAGTAACTTATTTTTCGTCACTCATAATCATATGGTTCGGAATTACAACGTTTCAACAAAGAATCGCAAATGGAAACACGTTGCATTAGATTTTTCTCAATGAGATCATGTGGTACTCAAATGTCAAGTTTTTTCTTGTACCCAGACTTTCGTAAATGACGTAAAACTATTTTATGATCAACATCCAGTTATTCAGCAATGTCGCGGCTAATAATATGTCGATCTTGCTCCACTTTCTCAAAGACGGAACTGATTTTATCTGTGACAGGGCGTTCAGAACGAACCTCATCTTTCACACTAAAATTTCCATACTTGAAACGCTTGAACCAAATTTATGCTACTCTTATTGATATCGGATTAAGTCCGTTAACCGCACAAATTCTATTCGCGACGTTCGTCGCATTTTTACATTTTTTGTAATAAAACTTAAAAATGTACCCAATTTCTTCGTCACATATATACGTTCATCTTGCTTGCTTGAAAAACCATTGAAAAATGGCGGGACCTAGTTTTTTTTTATTTATTGTATCTTCAGAGTGCTACATTTAATGGCATTAAAACCAACCAGTTACATTCAGTACAGCCAAAAAGATTTAATTGCTAATAATACATTCAAAATACGAAAATGCTTTTGCCCCGATCAATTACTTTATAGGTTTTATCATCAAAAAGACACGTAGATATTCATAAATATAACCAACCAATCCGTTATAATAGCTTACTCTCAACTCAATTAACGTACACACCAATAATGCACCTTTCAAAATATTGAATTTTAATATTTTATTTTAAGGCCGTAGAGGCACAGTAAAACAATATTTATGATGTTTATGGGTTCGATCGCCACTCGGCGAATCATTCGAGTGATAGATTTGTAAATAAGTTTTTTTAACTTCACGCTGTAACTCGCACATAATACAGGCAGAGGGAACCTGGGAACCTAGTGTAACCCACTCCGTTCCCATTAAGATATTTTCGTTCTCTTCTTTCCGCTTAATTCTGGAGACACTAAATTAAATATTTAATTTCCTTGAGTGGGAATCCAACTCACTTAACCTGTCAGCCTATAGATACTTAAATTTAGTATTTTTGCGTGTTTATTATGTGTGAATTTCTAAAAAGTATATTGAAATTTTCAGAATATGGTGTGATGTAATAGAGAGGGCGTACGTCAAATTCTATTAACTCGTAGGTAATGGATTTCATTTTCAGCCTCTTGCTGTATAAAAGCTTATAGGTAAAAATGAAATTGTAACGTGATGTTTGTAATCCGAAAATCTTTCGATCGTGGCACAGTGCACAGTGTCCGAATGTAGACGTGATAGTTGTGGATTCAGTTGCCTAACGAGGGAACAATTGGTGTTGTACTAATGCATTTTTTTGGCGCGAAGACACCACGCATATTGAGCATTAAAACGGGGTGGGGTTTATTTGTGTTTTGGTATCATATAACTCATTCCCTCGATTGGGGATCGAACATACGACCATCGTATTACAGCCACACTCTTGTGCCCCTTAGCCACGAACTTCGCAAGTCCCTGACATTTCTCTGAGCTCCTCACGACATATGCTCTGTGGCCATGTGAGTCGTTGTATTCTAATATTACTCTATATATACAAGAAACAGTTCGCCCGATTATGGAAGTTAAATTCGAAGATATATAACTGCTACCACTGGCATGTCCCTTTATATTTAAAATACTATAATAAACCTGCATTCATCATCATTGCGTGTTGATATATAATTTATTACAGAGTAACAATGGTTAAAAATCCCATTATTATTAATATAGTAAAACATTTAAAATTACAACATGGTATTCACAATTTTAATTAAGACAAAATTCTTTACAGAAGTTTTAATAACGACGTCGTCTAGTTCACGAAGTTACCTCAATTAGTATTTTATGTGACATTTTTGGTACGAACTTTCGTCAATTTGTAGTTTTCTTTTTTTAGCTTCACAATATATTCCGCGGAAAAAGCGGGTAGGTGGTTAAAAGAAAAATATCGTTAGTTTTCTTCTCCAGCTTTATTTAATTAATTTAAATTAGAAATTACAGTTTTTTAAGTAAAAATATATATAATTTGTTAAATATTTATACCCACCAGCCAGCAAGTCATATATTTCTCTAAGTTTTTTTAATATATACATACATTGAGCAGCAAAATTAACAGTTTTACAACATGGAAGCAATAAAGCATGGATGCACAGACTGCGGCCCGCGGGCCGCTTGCGGCCCACCGATCGAATACTGGTGGCCCGCCGACAGCAAAAATTATACTCTCAAAATTTATACTCTCGTACATTCGAAAAATATTGAATTCTATTCCAGAATTAAACCAAAAATATATATTACCTATACTTCTGGCGGCCGGCCCGCCATCAGTCCATGATTTGTCCGAGTGGCCCCTAGTCTTAATAAGTCTGTGCAACTATGCAATAAAGGAATCTTTGATCACTATGAACGAGATGTTTACTGTGAAGATGAATGAGTTCCAGCAGGAATAACAGAAATCTTCTTCTCCTGCCACTACATCTTCACTGGCAGCAGATCTTCATAATTTTAAGAGCTTTACTCTTTCTCCATTAAATACATTGCAGAAGCAAGTGGAACTGATTGGATGGCAAATGGACCGTCAAGAGATGCGTAGGCGGAGAAAAATGTTACTTTTGCATGGCATTGCATAAGAAAAGTCAGAAGACCCCCTTACACGTGTGGTCACTGTTACAGGCGATAAGTTAAATTTAACCATTTGCCAGCTCTAGTATTAAGGCCTCGTATAGAATTGGACGTCCGTCTGATAAAACTCGACCCATTGCCGTCAAATTTTTGGATATCTCAATACGAAATAAAGTGTGGTATGCCAAAACCAAATTAAAAGGAAGTGGTATTACACAATCTGAGTTTTTGACATCACCTCGGCATGCAATATTCCTTGAGGCGGGGTAGCGTTTGGCGTAAGAAAGTGCTGGACAAGAGATGATATTATCCACATAACAACACCTGATGGTTCCAAGCACCGAGTTGAGTACATCTCTGAACTGGATAATTTATCACGTTCCAAATCCCCACAAAATACTGTTCCTGAAATAAAATTACACTGAAAACAACAACCGTACGTCCAAAACGAGTTTTTAAGAAATAGTTATTTATTGTTTACTTTTCGGCTGTCAACTATATGTATGTGTCAATTCTTTTAATTTTAATTATATATTTCTTTTTCTTACTACCTACATAAATACTGTTAAACTATAGATTATTATTGTGTTTAGTGTATTTTATGTTTTTGATTTCGTAAAACTTCTTTATTTTTTTATTGATTTTATTTTATTTATTTTTATTAACAAAGCAAAAAAAACGTTTTTAAACCTTTTGGTTGCTTATTTATTATTACTATTTTTTATGTTATTGCACAAATATCTATTTCACAGTAATTTGTATGTTATATGTTATTACTGTTTGTTTTTATATAGTAATTTTTTTTATATAATTTTGGCAACTGGCAGGTGGGATAAAGAATAGAATAAAGAATTTTATTTAGTATATTATATTTATTATTATAATATCTACTTCTTATTATATTCTAACTATTATTATTATTTTAGTATCCTGGTTACACTATTATTTATTATTTTTTCATATTATTATTTTAATTATATTTATTTGGATAAAATGTCTGACGTTTCATCTAATATGGACCGGTTCTTTTCTTTTTATCTGTCTCAGATGATTTAAATGACAATAGCTTCCACAGTATTCCCTGTTTAAATGACTGTCTGAATTCTCATCTTACTCCTCATCCAAAAAATCTTAACGTGGTTCACATAAATGCACAAAGTGTTCCGGCTCACTATCCCGATCTTCTGTCTTCTTTTGAAAATACCAACGTGCATGCCATATTAGTATCGGAATCATGGCTCACACCGTGTTTGCCATCGATAGCAGCAGATAACGAGCATACTCGTTGCCAGGATTTCAATTGATCCGAAATGATCACACTGGTCGTGCTGGTGGGGGAGTTGCTATCTATCTTAAGGCTTATATACCATTCACTATTCTTGACTCTTCCCATTACAATAAAAATGACACCGTCGGACCTGAACATCTTTTTGTTGAACTGACATTCTCACACACAAAAGTCCTACTTGGTGTATACCCATCCCAGCCCATCTCTTAAAGTGGATTATTTCGAATCTTATGAAATCTTGCTTGAAAAATTAACGCCCTCTTATAAGCATTCGATAATTATGGGTGATTTCAATACGTGTTTGCTCAAAACCGTGGTAGACAGCGCTAATATGCAAATTCTCCCGTTATCCTCTACTCATTCCTCCCCCAACTGTACTCCCTCTTTTTTAGATTTAATTTTAGACTCTTCCATTTATCATGTAATCGATCTATCGAAGTAATTTTCGATCATGTAATCGATCTATCGAAGTAATTTTCGATTATGTAATCGATCTATCGAAGTAATTTTCATCTATCGAAGTAATTTTTGTTGGAGAGGGATTTAAATATGAAGACGTATTAATGTGTTCACGGCCATATGGATTGAGATACGATTTTCGCAATACAGAGGGAGAAAATATTTTAAAAATCTTTAATACTTTTGATCTGGTCGTCATTAATTCGCTCTTTTAAACCAATCCTCAGTAAATTATTACGTAAAAAATGGGTCCCACTCAACATAAATTGACTATACTTGTTAACCACACGGTTACATGTCATATAGGTTATGGAATGGAAGTTATGTCTGTCCCTGGAATGTGACCTATTGGTTGCCTAAGAAAGCACTGGTAGGATACCGTGATGTAAAATTGAGCAGAAAGACCCTGACAAGCGTCGGGATTAATGGCAAGAAGCAGAAAGAAGAACTAGGATAGGCAGAGGGATCCTTGTGGTAACATACTCTGCACCACCCAATTCTCTAGATATTGCGTGTGGTAGAACCCAACACCACGCTTTGTCTTGCTACCAGATTTACTTTGCTCTGAAAAAATATAGCATTGGTAAATGAATTGGCTTGACTCCGAATTCTTTTATTAACATTCCTGTGTCCGGAATAAAGCGTGGATTGGAAAAAAATGTTCTCTGGTTTGTAAGCTCAGTAGTAGTAATTGACTATGTTAAGTAAGATTAATATCAACATGATCAATTAACAGATTGTAAAAACATATATATTTTTACAAAATATTTTGCCTAACCGGAAAATAACGGAAAATAAATTAATAAATCCTATTTGTTTTAATCACATAGATATGAAGTTGTGAAAGTGTACTATATTACCCCTAGTGGCAATCGAATCGACAATCATCGCGCTTACATTCATATGTCACCACTCCACTGTAATAACTACTTACTTTCCACGATAGCTTCAAAACAGAGAAATCAAAGTTATATTTACAGAGAGGATGTATTTACATCCAATCATTACTTTTGTTAAAACTTTATTGTACAGCAATCTTGAAGTTGTTCTCCCAAAAGAATGTTCTTAAAAAGATAAAAATCTCGGCCTATTTCCAATTCAGTGTTGTCTCGAGAGATTCAAATGTATCTTCAATCGCCAAACCACTGTACGAAATTGACTTTTCCAATATATTTGAGAGAAAATTATAATTCGATATTGTAGTATATAGCTTTAGGACGGTTGTATCTCTTCTTGAAATGACTACCGATTAAATATCAGTATTTTCTATATCTCTAGAGACTTTCGTGGCGCAGAGGATCAGCTTCTGAGTGTGAAAACAACGGTTGTGTGTCCAATTCCCACCCGAGGAAATGATTGTACTTAATGTATTTTCATTTTCCTGCTCAGGTAGACAAAGCACAGCATTGAGTTCCGCTATTCCTAACGTAATGTCTCAAATTGACAATCATCGCGGCTAGAGACACAACCCTAGATTTTTCACGAGTAGAATTTTCTCGCAGGGTAATCTTAACAGTCATTTTACGGTAGATAGTAGGTATATATAATACGTCCCAAGTGAAATCTTTACGATATATTCAACATTTTAATTATATACTTCGTTATAAAGGAGTTTAACAAAAGCTTTTGATTACTTAAGT
This sequence comes from Heliconius hermathena, assembly GCA_013403705.1. NCBI lineage: Eukaryota > Metazoa > Arthropoda > Insecta > Lepidoptera > Nymphalidae > Heliconius > Heliconius hermathena. Next base: position 100,196 of record JAAIXJ010001881.1, read on the forward strand.
TTATAGACGCATTAGCGCTTGCTCATTTTCCTCCTCAACTTTAAAGTTTTGATGTGTTTGTTTATTTATGTATATAATTTTATTCCTAAAAATGAACCTTTTGGCTGTTAATAAATTTAGATATGTATACTTATTTAGAAAACGTATAAAAATTTAAAGTTGTGAATAACAAAACCCTAAGTGTGGAATAACATTTTCAAAAATGTTAAAAAAAAATTGAGACTTATGACCGAACCATTTGGCTCGTAGCTAAAACGAAGGCAGACAGACAGAGAGAGGTGTTAAGTTCCGCCACTCAACATTCAATGTCTCGAAGTTTTGGCGGAAAGTTGAAAACGAAGTGTTATTACAAGATTCCTATATTTATAGTAAATATATGGCTTTATGCCCGTCGGACCTGTTCCTCACACACTACCCATAGTTATTATTTTAACTTCCTCGCTCTGGTAATGAAATTAAGAGCGGCGTTGAGGCGTGTTGAGCATTCAACACAAAAGGGGAAAACGTAAAAATACCCTTCGTATTAATGGGAACAGAACATTTCGTATTAATGGGAAAAATACAATTCGTATTAATGGGAACAGAGTATCTAGTTTCCCAGGTTCCCTCTGCCCACACTACTATGTGCGGGATACATCGTGAAACTAAAAAAATAGGAACCTCCAACCAGTTCAACCGATAATTTTATCTTCTATATACATTCTGGGCAATCAATTTTATTTTGAACTCCTTGCTCTGAAAAAATAAAACATTGGTAAATGAATTGACTTGACTCTGAATTTTCTTGTTAACCTTCCTGTATCCGGAATAAAGCGTGAATTGGAAACAAAAAGTTCTCTGGCTTGTACGCTCAGTAGTAGTACTTGACTATGTTAAGTGAGATTAATCTCAACATGATCAATTAACAGATTATAAAAACATTTATATTTTTGCAAAATGTTTTGCCTAACAGATTTTATATTTACCAATAAAAAAACGGAAAATAAATTTTAATACAGTATCATATGAATCCATTAAATACATAATCCGTTTAATACAGTATCATATTTATTTTAATCAGATAAAAATGAAGTTGTGAAAGTGTACTATATTACGAGTTAGTAATTTTATTATTGTTCAACACCAGACGTATGATATTCTGAAAAATTGCTAAAACAAGAATATATCGAATAAGTTTTTTTATAGTTATATGTTTAAAATTATTCCGTCACAGAGTGACTGACAAAACTCCTAGACTTAGATAGTTGAATTTTTTCATGTAGGTAAATTAGGGAGTGTAAGAGTGCAGAAAGATAGGATTTTTCAATATTCCTATAAAAATGGGAAAAAAGTCTTAAAGTCCACGCTTGCAAAGTTGTGGTAAACAATGAGTAATATTTGAAAAAGGTTATTTTTTTGACTTATTATAATATAATAACTTTATCGCATTATGCGACATAGACATAGGGAATCTACTATTAAAACACTCGTTTCGTACGTTTCGTGGTCCCCCTGTGTGTCGTTGTAGAGACTCACATTGAGTGATTTTGATAATTCTTTTATTGATATGATAATCAATACAAATCACTTATAACAGGAATACCATGTTGTCAAAATGAAAAAAAAAATCATGAACTGCGTCACGTGTCGTCAAATAGGTATTCAAAAATGATGCTTAGGCTTCTTTCGTATTTTTTTTGTTTTAGAAATACCTTAGGATATAATTATGTTTAACGATTGAAAGTTAAACTTTTTTGCAACTTCTTAAAAATTAAAAACAGTTTTCGTAAGTCGTATAGACAGAAAAGTTCGACACGTTCGTCATTATTTTGTAAATTCAACGGTCCAGCAAAATTCTATGTCCTATAGTAAAAGAGATTTTGAGAGAGAGAGAGGAGTTGGATGTCCCATTCTTCTTCTTCCTACCACAACACAAGTTATCACACATCCACAAATGTGACTATACATTGACACATACTATAACACGTCTACAACATAATATGAGAAAAGTATTATCGAGGCCAGCTGTGACACAGAGACTTTAGCGTCCGGTTTCGATTCCCATTGGAGAACATAAGTTATTTAATATTTTCATTTTCTCGCTCAGGTAACGAGACGAAAGGTTCTTAATGGGAACGGAATGTCTTATCATTGGATTTTCAAGTTCCCTCTGCCTACCCTGCCATATGTAGGATACAGTGTGAATCAAAAAAAAACACATAATAAGTTAAATAAAGTATTAATAATTATAATAGGAGAGAAGCGAATTTTAACTAGGTGAAAAGCTTAAAATGGAGTGACATATTATTTGTCTTTAATCTGCAAATCACGAGACCCCACACATTGTTAAGATAATTGTATATTTCTGTTAACAATTCTACGCTTGACTTAATCATATTACATGTACATATTATGTCATTAGTAAGAACGTGTCTAATTTGTCATTAGGGAATTTGTGAGTTTCATTTGTATATACCATCGAAGCTTAAAATGAAGTCCTTGATTGCTTTGTGGGCTCGATTCCTATTTGGGAGATTATTTGTATTTATATAAAAGTCTTTTTTTCCGTTCTGACGCTGCGCGCTAGCGAGTTTGCATTGATACGAGCTATATTTTACACAATGTCTTAAAATTTAATGCACATTTTACAAGTTTTTTTGTTTTATTAGTACCCTTTTGAAATATATCAGTATATTCTATATTATAGCAGTTCTCCTAAAATTTTTATTTTTAACCAAAAATTATGTCCTTTTTAAACCCAGCGTGTAAAGCTGAAATTTTGCTGTGAGATATAAGCTTGGACATTATAATGTACGTTTATGAAAGTGGCATCTATGAACAACCCTTATTTATTTTAAAAATGGAATTTGTAAAAAATGTGTTAATACGGACAATGACAATTAGTGTAGTCTGTCAGTTTCGAGGTCCCACTGTCAATGTTACCCGAAGAATCAAAGTTACCCAGATTGACTGTTCTACACATAATATATTTAAAATATTTTTGCTTACTTGTTCTGGTTATCCAAAAAAACGGCTTCACTGTATTTCTATAGTTTAATTATATTACCATACTAGCGACCCGCTCGCGGCTTCGCCCGCTTATACCACAGAATGATTTACTTAACACACTGAATTATGTTCGTGTTTTGATATACCTATTATTTACCGATATACCGATTTTTTATGAGAAAGTTGTTAAAACTATAGGTCGCATTTTTGTACCTCCCATAAGAATCTTTAATTGAATGTTTGAAACAAAAACATAACTTATTGATACAATAAAATCCTAACTCATCGGTGTCTGTACATAGAAAATATTACAATTAACAATATAATAAAACTTGGTCAGTTGGTCTGTTTGTCTGTGCGTTTCTTCACGATCTCAGAAACTGCTTAACCGATTTAAATACTTTTTTTTTTTGTATTTTGACAAACTGTCCT
>JAAIXJ010001881.1:103849-168911 GCA_013403705.1 Heliconius hermathena
CAGACAGACAGACAGACAGACAGACAGACAGACAGACAGACAGACAGACAGACAGACAGACAGACAGACAGACAGACAGACAGACAAGAATTCTGTTGAGTGGTTTTTTAGGTTCTATAATCGACATATAAACCGACCTAATTTTTATTTTTTTTATATCTTTCATGTACAGAATTGACTTTTCTATCCTTTTATTATATATAGAGATTTACATTACAGTGCAATTCATAGTTATTAAAACAGCCTGCTACGCGGAGGGACCTTAGTGTCAGGGCACTCCGTTTCCCACGCACTAATTTTCGAGACAATGTGTGTGACAATGAGTGACGGAACTTATAGCCGCGTTTTGTCTACCAAAGCGGCAGAATGAAAATAAGTTTAATATAATCAATCCGATTCGAGTGGAAAGCGAGCCCATGACCAACTCGTTTACAGTCAGACAATATGCCACTGCACTACGACGATCCAATTTTTAATATATCAACCAACCAAAGATATAATATTACCCCTATGAAAGTAATTTTCTATCATCGAGCCGGTGGACGCTTCCCACTGAGCCTTCCAGCAAGTAATACGGACAGTTCTTTGAGACTCTATGCGGACTATAAAGGTACTCTAAGTTCAGTTTTGGAAGTTGATCGTTTTCCATTGCCAAAAAAATAGATGATCTTATTCTTTTATTTCAAAAAAAATATCTAGAACATGTTTGTTGTTATTGAAAATGATATAGAACATGTTTTCACTGCGCCTCACCACCCTACTTCCAACGGATTAGCAGAGAATGCTGTTAGGACTCTGAAACGATTTATTAAAAAAGCGATATATGACAAACAAGATATTGATAAAGCTTTGTGGACTTTTCTAATACATTATAAAAGTGTCTAACATTCTACGACGGGTGAGTGAGTCGTTGTATTCATACTCGTTTATATCTAATTGGGCCCGATAGGCAAAGCTTGGTACATCCAGTTTTTTAAAGAAACAAAACGGATTTCAGGTCATATATAGACATATGGCCTATATAACTATGCACAATGTCTCCCTTGTTAGTTAAAACTTTAAAATCATGACAATACAATCTAGTTGCGTAATCGGAGTAGGGCGAAACGAAAGTCACTAGTTTTCAACTCGACTTTTCAACGCTTGGATCATCAGCCGGAAACAAATACTGAAGCTCTCAAAGAACCGTTGCAATCACCAGTACAGGAGGTCGGATAGCTCACCGGAACGAGATGCGTTGCTGAGGGGTAGATTCGCAACAATTAAGCTCAACTAAATCTGATGCTTTTGATACTCCGATTTCGTCGTCACCGAAGACAATGTTGCCTCGCCGATTCCAGTGAATGCGCCCGATCCTTACGCCAATGTAGGCTTGATAAAGTACGAGTACTTAAGTACATATTCCAGCTTAAGGGACAACACCACTGTGACGGCTTCAAAAAATCGATTTTTTGAAAACCATCTAGAAAAATCTAAAATACATTTAAGAATAGATTGCCGTCGAACGTGGTCCCAGGTCGAAAAAATAATTATTTTCGGAGATATTAAATATTTTGTGGAGCAGTGCAGTGCTCCATGACGCGCCGCGTCAGCCTCAGGTACGCGTCTCAACCGGTCGGCAGCTGAACCGGGGTTACCCTATAGTCCTGTAAGTCCTTACCAGGTATTCTTTTGCCTCCCTTAACAAAAGCCGACTATACAGTTTCAAAAAAAGGTATAAGTGGAGATAGTTGAAAAATTTTCAAGGCTGATAGGTATAGGGATAGCGTCATAGCGTCAGTTTACGAATAGAAACCACGCTATTCTTATCTAAACGCCCCAAATCGTTTCTTTTATAACTATCGAACGCTCAGAATTGTTCTTTGCCCATCGAAATGAACAACGAGAAAGTGTACGCGGGGAAAAAGGCTACGAAACGGGGCTATGTGACGAAGAGTCAAGCAGGCGGAGCGCTCGCAAAAGAGGCAAGAAAAGCCGCTACAAGTTCGAGAAAAGATGCTGGGGACCTTGATTTGCTTCTTAAAGGCCAGCTATATGGTGCCGGAATCGCTGATTGAAGGTATTATATTTTGTTTTTTTTTTTCAATTTATCACATGAACTAAGAAACTTCAAACTTTAAACGCGTTTTTCTCAAAACCACTTTTTTGAGTGCGGCACGCAGCAGAACTCGAGCATGTTTCGTCTGATCGACTTCAAATTTAGACTGCATCAATAAAACTAGATTATCTAAAGAAGTACATAGGATTTTTTCGATATCTCAATAAAAAAAAGTTATAGCCTTTTAAAGACGCGAAATTTTGCTCGACAATCGATCTTAAATTTTAAGGGCGCGTCAATTTTTAAAAATTCAATATTTTTTCAAATCCCTATGTACTTCTCTCCAAAATATCATAGATACTATTAACGAAAACACTCGGTATTTTTTTTCAGATCGACTTTGGGGGGCGTGAAACATTAAAAACAATTTTTTTATGTATCTTGAATAAACAACAAATAAAACAAAAAAATAATAGGAATATATCTTTTTTCCCATATAAAAATTCTTGAAAAACGGCAAAAAAACATGGGGTCACAGTGGTGTTGTCCCTAAAGCAAATTAGATATTATAAGTTAGTTATATTTGTTTTATTAGTTAAGAATGAAGGAATGTATTTTGGGTATTGTGCTAAACGTATAGTCCTCGAGCAAACGATCTAACGAACAGACGTGTGAATAGAAAATTCTTCGTCCTCGCCCTACAAATATCATAAATAATTAGCAAAATATGTACACAATTAGATAAGTGTCTTAAAGAAACAAAAGAAGACTGAATAAAAAGAAAATTACAGTATTCCCTTCAAGGAACGAGGCTGAAATCATTTGTAGGTGACATTTGCGTAGTTGTGTGGAAGGAAACAATTTCTTTGCGAATATACATCGTTTGAAGCACTCGATGGTTACGGTGAGGTGAGGTGATGTGCCATTTATACTGTACGACTTAAATTTATATTTTTTTTTCTTTAATAATGTAATAATGTAAAGCAGTAAATATTATAATTAAAATTAAATCAAATCAGTTTCATGCTGTATCCCGCATGCAGCAGGGTAGGCAGTGAGAAAAGTGAAAATATTTCATTGAGTGTGGATCAAATCCACAACCAATCGCCTTTACAGTCACTTTTCGTGCTCCGACGCCACGACTAGCCTCATGATGACAGTTAATATTATTAATAATTTTATTAAATATAATAATAATAAATATATAAATATATTATAATATAATAATTGTCATTAAGTGAATCAATTTCTATAACGCAGAGTCAATGCCTAAATAATTTTTAAATTTATATAAAAACAAGACTTGTGCCAGTCGTGGCGCAGGTAAACAAAGTTTGACTGTAACGTGACAGGTTGTTGGTTGGAATCCTACTCAAGGAAATAAAATATTTATATTTTCATTTCTTCGCTCTGGTGTCAACACACAATGCCCAGAATTCAGCGGAAAATGGGGAACGGAGTGTCTTTACATTAAGATCCCTCTGCCTACCCCGATGTGTGCTAAAAAAAATAAAGTCAGTCGTAGCGCAGAGCAACTCAACAATACCTCTAAAATTAGGCAAAAAGTGATGAACGGATATGTTTTAGTAAGAATTTAGTGAATGCCTATCCTGTAATATGTGGTATACAGCGTGCAGCTAAAAAAATATGTAAGAACAAATATGTTTTACCACTTCTGAATTCTAATAATATTATAACTATTTTAAATAAAATATTCCTCCAAATGCAATTCCCCTTAATACGCATGAATACGCTTTATCCAATTTATGGCAGTGTAGGCAGAGGGAACTTAGTGCTAATATATTCTGACCCAAATTTCAAGACATTGCGTGTTGAGAACGGGAAAATGAATGAGAATCAAACCCACAACTATCGTGTCTATAGTCAGACGCTGTACCAAGACGACATAAAATGGATATTGAGAAGAATAAAAGAAAGATGAAGACAAAAACCAACAAATATAAAAAGTACTTCTTCACAAAAATCGATGTCGTTGTCGTATCGCGACCGAATGAAAATTAAACCCACAACTATCGCGTTTATAGTCAGACGCTGCACCAAGACGACATAAAATGGATATTGAGAAGAATAAAAGAAAAATGAAGACAAAAACAAACAAATATAAAAAGTAGTTCTTCACAACAATGGATGTCGTTGTCGTACCGCGACTGAACATTAAAAACAAACTTTGCTTTGCATATTACATAGCACTTTTATTTTCGTACTCAATTGCCGCCCCCGTTTTATTGCCTTGATGTAATTTTTTTAATATAAATATGTAACACATATTTGTTGTTGCTCTATTTCTGTTAAAAAAAACAATTCGAGGTATAAAAATTGAATTAAGGCCATCGTGGCACAGTGGTTATGGATTAAGGTCTCGTGGAAATTATTATTATTTTACAATATACTTTTCGTCATTCAGGAAAAAATATTGTGCCGTTTAGCTCCACCATAATTTTAATATATTAAGTATTGGCGGAACTCAACGCCATGCATCTTTGGCATCCAATTTTTAGGTATGATAAAAGTGTACTTACTAGAATAGCTCTATTTTCTTCTTTTTTTGCTTTTTGTGCATTAGGTTTTTTTTTAACTCTGTATCCAGCACTAAATAGGATGGGAAAAGTCGAGTGAAATATGTATTTTTTGTGTAAGAAATTAAATAAATGTTAATACCAAATTATATCTAAGGTAACTAGTGAGAATCGAACTCACAACTACTGCTTGTTCAGTCACCTTTTTCTGAATTTAACCTTATGGGAAAATTTTGAAAGTGAAATGAGGCTCTTACTTGGCTCTTTACTCTTAATTTTTATTACGAAATTGCGAAAACTAACTAATTGCATACAGTAAAATTAGTAAGGGTTGTAACAACAAAAGAGTAATTAATTAATGTGAAATATTTTTTTGAATTAGTATTTTAGCTGCGACCTGAAAAAAAAGTTTTTTTCTATCGTTCTATTTACTTGGGATCTGTCCCAAGTAAACACAGCACTCTTGAAACACTCCATTGTCCGTTTCTCCTAAATTCGAGACATTTCGGCCGCAATTTTGACCGTTTTAGAAACAGAACCTAGTGTAAGACATTTTGTTCCTTGCCTTCCATCCACTTTTTAAGACATTGTGTGTAGAGTGGCGAAACTCAGCGCTGTGCTTTGTCTTGTTACCAGATAAATTATTAGTATTTCATTCCCTCGTTCGAACCCACAACTGGCCGTCGTGGCGCTGAGGTAAAGCCGTCCGTACCGCAGCACTACAACATTACGGCCTCTTTGAATGAAAATATTAAGGAGATATGATTTTCCATTTCAAACGTCACTCAAAATTTATTATGTATTGCTTATTAAAGATAAATATTTAAATAAATATACGTTTCTTTTCTTAATAAGACGGGCAGGTATCGAGAGCGTGCCTTATCTATAATCGCATTCTACTAAATAAAGTAGCTACAAAGAAAAAATACTGTACAAAAGTCTTCTGAAGTAGCTAATTTATTAAATGGGATCTGTTATTTGAAATAAAAGAAGTAGAACTTTAATTTTCGTGAATCAGTTATTTTCAAATTTCCACCCTGGCAATTCAAAGCGCGGCGTTAACTTCCGCTCGTTTCACGTGAAACGTAAAACGTTGTGTTTTAATACTAGCTTCTTTCTGCTTATAATTACAGCGTTATGCTTAAATAAAAAACTGGCCAAGTGCCAATCAGACTCGGTCACGAAACGTACCGTACAACGAAAACAATAAAAAAGTTCAATCAATTTAGCGAATTTTAAACATGAAAAATATATTTCTACATATCCAGAGAAGCTGTTTATCAATAAAAACAGCACAGAAATCATATCTATTATATGGAAGCCGTCTTGAATATTTCTTTTTTTCAGTTTTTTTTACTATTTATTGTTATAGCGGCAACAGAAATATATCAACAGTGAAAATTTCAACTGTCTAACTATCATGGTTCATTAGATACAACTTGGTGACAGACGGACAGACAAACAGACGGACGGACAGCGGAGTCTTAGTAATAACGTTCTGTTTTACCCTTTTCGTACGCAACCCTAGAAACATATCAACTAACGCAGTTATAGTCGGGTACTTAGCAACCACGAGTGTCTATTTATACAACAAAACTGTTGTTAGCTACTTTCAACAACGAAAAAGTTCTCAAAAAATCTATTTAGACAATTTTAAACATGAAAAAGACATATCTACAAATCCATGAAAGCTCTTCGTATAATTAAAATCTTTTTAAGTCACCCAGAAAGGCAACGTTTTAATCATATGGGATTGAAATATATAAAATGTAATTAATGTTAGACAATCTGAGGATACACTTTTGTTTCTAACAAATCGTAATTGAGCCACATTCAGGGACCTTTTACGAAAAAGAGATAGGTGTTATTTATATCCTTAATTAAATTGTATTTTAACTAATAATATCTAATATTGAGCCCATCGTAGCTCAGGAGCACAAAGATGTGACTGTAACACAATCGTTGTGGGTTGATCCCAGAAAGGAAAATATGAACTAATGTTAATTATTCCATCGAGTGCGATAGAATAATTAATATTAATTCATATTTTCATTTCTTCGTTCTGGCACCAAGGCAAAATGTCCGTCTTTGAGTTCTGCTATTCAACACGCCTCGAATAAATTCAGCGGAAAGTGGGAACAGAGTGTATTAACACTGGGTTCCCTTTGCCTACCCTACCGTGTGCGGTATACAGCGTGAAGCTGATTTAGATTTTTTTTTATTTTAATACTTAATATTTTTTGCCTCCCTCTGTATCCTGTGTAAAGTGGGATACGCAGAGGGAAGCTAGTGTAAAGATATTTCTCTTGTCATTTAACGCCTAATTTTCGAAACGTTGCTTGTTGAATGGCAAACTACAAAGCGAAGAAATAAAAAAAATATTTTAAGCAATTACAATAATTCTTATTTCTACTAAAAACTGTATAAAATATCAATCGTACGATTTAATTGTTACAAAACAACAAGAATATTTAAGAAATAAGAAAAAAGTACTAAATAAAACAATCCAAACAAAATCTTTTTACATAATATAAATGTAAGGTGAGAACAAATATACTTAAAAAGCTTCGCTATTATTCTCCAATCACTTTCTAATAATGCTTAGAGTTTTCCCAGAAGTTGTTAAGTAGACTTGGGAACTAGAGCTATGATAAGTTATAAGAATCATTATTAAAAGTTTTATATGCAAACCGTTTATAAAGTAAAAGAAGTATTGGAATAAATACATAATAGTCCAACTTTTGTGTAGGTATAATACTTTTTAAGAATCTTGTATTTTCTTATAAATTATTTATCACTTAATTTGTAAGTTAGAGGCTATCGTGGTGCAGAACAGCGTTTGGCTGTAAACCGTAAATGTGATAGTTGTGAGTTCGATACTCTCTCATATAAGACAAATTGCGGCATTGAGTGTTGCCGCTCAGCGCTCAATATCCCTAACGAAGTGTCTTAGTATTAGGTTATACATTTACTATAGACATGCTTGAGTTTAGGCGATGGTTGCAAATTTAAATATATTGGCTACCAAGAAATTGGATCTCCAGAAATTGGCAGAAAATAAGGGAATAGAGTGTCTTAATACTAGGTTCCCTCTGCCTACCCTGCTGTTTATGGGATACAGCCTGATGTAAAAAAATCTTTCTTTATCCCCATAAAAAAATCCTTCTATATCAGGGTAGGTAGAGTACCCAGTGCGGACCTATTACTAGATCCATTACATATGAAATTGACGTTTAGTATGGGAGGAACAAAAAGTCGAATATTTTTTAATATAATATATTTATTTATTCAGAGTATAAACCATTGTTATCTATGTACTTTTGCCATCTTACAGGTAGTTCAATGATCCCTTTCCCAAAAAATAAAAAACATTTGGACGAGAATCAATAAAATCTTTGAAGGCAGTTTGGACTGTCCAATCAGAGTTGAATTTTTTCCCTTGCAAATTTTGAAATGGTAATCTGTTGGAGCCAGGTCCGGGGAGTACGGTGGACATCTTAGACATTTCAACTGAAACTCTTCTAATTTGGTAGCCGCCTGTTGTGCAGTGTGTGGTCTAGCGTTGTCGTGGCCACATTTGATAAAACTGTAATGAACGACACCGTTACGAGGCTACCAAATATCTACAAGCACCTTTTTTGGGTCAATTTTTAGGATTTGGCTAGCTTGCCAGGGTCCAGTAGTATAATGCAGAAGTCGACGTACGTTTTATAGGTTTGCTTTACTCAATTTGTGAGGAGGCCGGTCGTGGCGCAGCGGCACGAGGTGGGATTGCCAAGTCGACTGGTTGTGAGTTCGATCCCCACTCGAGGAGATGAAATATTTACTTAAATTTATATTTCCATTTCTTCGCTCTGGTGTCGAGGTTAAGCGCGGCGTTGAGTTCTGCCCCTCAACACGCAATGCCTCCAGAATTCGGCAGAAAGTGGGGAACGGAGTGTCTTAACACTAGGTTCCCTCTGCCTACCCTGCTATGTGCAGGATACAGCGTGAAGCTGATAAAAAAAATTGTGAGGTACCTTGCAAGCTTTTTAATCTTCTCAATTTGCTTCAAGTGGAATAAAACAGTTTTATCACTAACACAGTAGCCTGCAACTAACTTGGACGTGATTTGCGATTTATCCACTTCCATAATAGCCTTCAATTCTCCATTATCAATTTGGGTCTCTGGCCGTTCACGTGGCTTGTTTTGCAGGTCGAACTTTGTAGAGCAACGATGAACCAAAGAAAGAATGTTTGAACGAAAAACGCATGTGATTTCTTTTGCGACAGTGAGGCAAACAGAAAAAAAACAAAAGAAAACAACAATTGAATGACAGTTAACAAGACACAAATATATGTGTAAATAGCCGTATACATTTGAATTTGGAATTCCTAATCAAAGAGGAGAAATTTGTGATTAAGGACAAAACGCCAATTTCATATGTAAGGACCTAATATTAAGACACTGTTCTCCACTTTTGGCTCAATCATGGAGAAGTTGAGTATTAAATGGCGGAAGTTAGTTGCCTTTTGTCTTGTTACCACAGCGAAAAAATTAAAATACTTAATTCTCCCGAAAGTAAATCGAGCAATAACCTTCATATTTACACTTAAACGCTGTATGAAATATAGAACTTATTGAAAACAATTTAATTGTAAAAGTATAATGTGAAGAACGGAGTGTCTTTACACTAGGTTTCCTCTGCCTACTCTGCTATGTGCGGGATACAGCTCGAAGCTGATTTTTTATTTTTATAAATAAAAAAGAAATTGAAATAAACGTCAGATTATTTTGATATATTTACAAACACTGTAGTATCTGTAATTTTTGACATTGTAGGCATCTGTCAAGTCGAATAAATTCAACGCGGTGCAAAAGTCGTAATGGTGTTTTTCGGACAGTGCCTGATGGCGACTATCAATCATTCAATCTATCTGAGTGACAGCTGACTAACGAAGGAAAAGATTATATATAGCGTTTAAAGATTATATATTTTTATCAATTTTAAAAATATATTTTATAAGTCATCGTTATCAATATTTATAAATACGGTATTGTTAACTTGCTATGGCAGCACTGTGCTTTGAATTGACTAATGACAGCACTGTTTGTAACTGAATTCTATAAAAGGCGACGTCCGTTTTTATTCGAGCGCCCATTTAGGCTCGCATTTCTTCAGAGAGAGCTACTTACTTCCTACCCGCCCAGTAACGCTGTAAAGGCCATTTGAGCTCAACGAAAGTTTAGTCTTTTTGATAAAAAAAATATTCTTTTGTGTATGTAGCTATTATAACATTGTGCGAAAGTGGCCCCTAAAGCCTACATTTAGAGTTAAAAGTGCCAGGGAAGTGCTTCGAGTTTCCCAGGTTCCCTCTGATATGTGCAGCGCTGCTTGGAAATCAACGCCACGCCGAGATAGATAACTTTTTAACTAACATATTGCAGGCAGAAATAACATGGTTCTATGCACTCTATTCTCTCACAGTTAATATGATTTCAACTTTTCTAGTCAATGTGCTATGTCAATCACGTCAGTTATCATTTCCCTCAATAGAATATCTAGAGAGCAATCTAAGATCTTGAGTCACTCCACCGTATCCTGTATAAAATTAAGATAACAGATTGTATATACTTTGCGTAATTTACGAAGATTCTCTCTAATATAATGCTGTGCCTCTGGCCGGTTCATTAGCGCCGTGGATTGCTTAAATTATTTCTCAAGCAAACGTCATTATACTTGCCCTCTTTGTACGGTGTGGCCACTAATAAGAGAAATAAATTTTCTTTGAACAATACAGACGAATAAATTACATTCATTTTCCCGCTTTACATTTCCGTTCCCCACTTTCCGCCGTATTCTCGAGGCATTGCGTGTCGAGTGGCGGAACTCAAACCGCGCCTTGCCTCGTTAACAGAGCGAGGAAATGAAAATATTAAATATTTAATTTCTTCGAGTGGGAATCGAACTCACAACCTGTCGCGTTTACAGCCGCACCTTGCTTGCTTATACCCCTCTGCTATGACTGGCTTCAAAACAGAAGTTGTACTTCTTGTTGATCTAAATTACTAAATTGGTACGGATCCCCAGGCGCAAATGTCCGACTTTCAATTGACGGATTTTAATCTTTGATGGTAACAGTATTTTAAGTTTGATTGTGAAAAATGTTGAATGTGTTGTAAATATCAATTCATAATTCTAAACACTTCTCTTTATGTAATGAAAATTTGTAAAAAATCCATACAAACATGCTAATCATAAATAAGTTGTAATATGTGTATAAGTGTTTGGACGTAGCTTGATGAGAACGTATGGCTTAGTGCTCAAAACTCTATACCGGACCGACCGACCGACGCATGGAGTCCTAAGTTCAATTTTTTATATTATATTTTTTAAAACTTTTTTCCTAAGTGTAGAACAACACTTTCGAAATGTGAAAAAAATGCGTTTGCCATAATTTTCAAGATCGCCTGATCGCTGGCTCCAAAAAACGCCCCGGAGCGGAGACAAACGATGTTTACGCTCGGGCTCAAATGATGCAAACAAAGCTCCAGACATTTTTGCACCTTTTAGGTACCAGCTACTATACTAATAGACTTATTTATAATATTTTATTATTTGTTACTTTCTTTAAAATATGGTTGTACGTGCACTGTTAAGCGATGTAATATTTGACTGCCTTGTAAATGGAGAACGATTTGATAACAATTCATGAAATAATAATGAGAAAAATTAAGAAGGTTTCCCATTATTATTCGAACCCCAATACCATCGCATATACTATAGACAACAACTGGACAACGATGAAGTTAATATAATATTAATGAATTTGTGTTTTTCTAATTAGGATTTAAGAAAATAACAATATTTTAGAAAACATATATACGTATGTATCTTGTATACATAGTAGAACTCGAATCCGCGTATCGACGAACTTTAACCGTCCAACTATAGGTATTATTAAAGCTACTTTAAAGTTCCTACACGCTTATTACAATTTATTTACATTACATTGTTTCATTTGTTAGGTATCCGATTATTTTTTATCTGTAGTGTTGTAACTGATATCCCAAACACATTTAAATATAATATATTATTTTATGAATAATGCTTTAGCTCGTGATGTCTAGTGTTAAGAACCTTTCATCGTTATGATCGTGAATAACACAAAATCTTTTAGAGATTCAGAGGTAACAGTGTTAAGAATTTTATATTATGCCATAAGAAATTATCGCATTAATAAGATATTTGGTATCAGAAGGTTATTCAGATAACTGGAAACTCGACAACATTGCATTGTCATAACTCGAAGCCCTTTCGAAGAAACGCCAAAAGCGCATCGTATCGTCCTCTCCACTATAACTGCGAGCTTATTATAAAATAAAAGGAAGAAAGAACAAGGGTACCGCCCCGCCCCTACACCGTGAATTCCTACCAGGCTGCGGCTGCAACAGTCTTATTGAACTCTCCGTGATGATAGAGTGTGATCTTTCTGAAGGTACTTGTTACGCTTGTTTATATGAAGATTGTATTAGAATAGTGATTGATTTGTGAGATTATTATTATAAGTCGTTGGAACGTACGCACTACCGCAAGACGGCCGATATCTTAAATAAACGCACGTCACGCACCGTACAGCCGTATCAAGAAACATAGGCTGAAATACCCGTCAAATTATAGAAATCTTGCAAAGATTTCATCGTACCAATCGTGATAATAACGATGTTAAAAACTATCGACTGATTTCGGTGCTAACCAGAATCTCTAAAATCATAGAAAACTATTGTATAAAATACTGTTTAGCTACCTAGCAACTTATGATATATTATCAACCTCACAATATGGTTTTAGAAGAGGAAAATCAACAAAAGATGCCGTTATAGATAGGAAAACTTTAATAACGGAAAGGGTTGATAAGGGCGATAAATGCCTCACTGTATTCTTAGACTTGAAGAAAGCGTTTGATACAGTTTCTCCGGATATACTAACTAAGAGACTGGAAGACATTGGGGTTAGATGTATTGCTCTATTCTTGTTTAGAAATTATTTAAGTGAAAAAAAAAAAAAACAAATGGTCATAAATTTAAAAGTAATGAAGAAAGTATCAGGTCTGGAGTTCCCCAAGCAAGTGAGCTTGGTCCGACGCTATTTTTAGTCTATATAAACGACTCGGAAATAGCGTTGGACGAGTTTTCTGTTACGCAGACGACACTGCTCTGGTTTTCTCTCGGCGCTCATGGGATGCTGTTAAAAGTACTGCCGAATCGGTAACCCAGCTAAAATATATATTTGGCTTAATACAAATCTCTTAACTCTTAGTACTGTTAAAACAAATTACATTTGCTTTGCCCCTAGCAAGAAATCTTAACCATCCAAAAAATTATATATTACCACCTTACATGGACATAAAGATGACCTATATCAAACGAATTGTAGCTGCCGCCCCTTTTAAAAGTCAATTTTACTAAATGTCTCGATGTACTAGTTGATCAAAGTCTATCATGGCATTCACAATTGGACAAGACATTGGTCATTGAACGTATAAGAAAATTTAAATGGATCTTTAAATCGCTGTGACACGTTATGACTAGTACACTGGTAAATAAAATATACGTTGCTCTAGTACAATCAATAATAACCTACTGCATACCAGTGTGGGGCGGTGCTGCGAAGTGTAAAATATTGGACCTAGAAAGGGCTCAAAGACTACTCTTAAAAATTATGTGTGAACCTTTTAGATTCCCCACCGAAAGCTTATACAAGCTCTGTAATCTGCTTTTCGTCAGACATAAACAGAGATATATATTGCACACAACGCTCAGCATACATAAAACACTGCCTTATGATCCTACTCAAGTCTCTTGAAGAAGAAAAGATATCATGACGCAGTCGCAAACGAGACCCAAGGATTTTGCCACCTGTCAATACCCTAGTCTAAGATTTTATCTATAATTCCCTGAATAGAAAGTTAGACACCAATATTTACCCTAAATTAAAGTTTAATTGCAAAAATCAACATTCAATATTATAATAATGGTCAAAGATCACTTTGATCCAATATATGTGTCGCCCCTATATATATGTGATATTGTCATTATAAGAAATTCGATCCTAAAAGATCGTGCCATTATTGGGTTTCGAATTATTATATTATATTTATAATATATTTGGTACGAGTCTTTATGTGCATCATATATATTAGAACCATAGTGCAGTTTCACTCGACCACTGGCTTCTACCACTACTATATAGATGAGATGACGGTTGCGACACTCGGGACGCCAATACATGATCTAGTTAAGATTAATATGATATTAAAAATATGTAAATTGTATTATATATAATTAACTATGTTATTTATGTGATTTGCCATGCTTATTTTATTATTATTTATTTTACAACTAATATCCGAGGTACTTACGAGTATTGTTACAGTGTGGTATAACATTTTAAAAGTAAGAAGAAAGTAAGCTTAAAAGGAATATATCAATTTAAAATGTAAGTAATCATGTTTTTAAAAGCAAAATCTAAAGCAATTTACTTACACGTTTCAACAGAGAAATGGAATTTATAAAACTGGAGTAGGTATAACATTTTCTAATAATATTATTAGAAAATTGCTAGCGAATATGAATAACTTTTGTTATTTCAAAACAAACGGTTAATTGCGAGTCGATCTTGCCTAACGAGGGTTCCGTACCAATTAATTTATTGTAGTTCAACGAAAGCGTGATATATAAAACTTGATAAACATAAGTTTGCTGTAGTATGCACTCTTTTTGTATGATAGAACTATAAATAAAAGTTTCTATTTTTTTTCTGTACTTTACTTATAAATATCCATTTTTCAGATTTTTTTCTTATATATTTACTTTAAGTTATCACTTCTTGATAAATTTCATAAATGTATTTCCACGAAAAATGTCTTGACAGACGGATAGACGGACGACAAAGTGATAAGGATAAGGATTGTGGTTTTTTTTTTCTATTGAACTATAGAACCCTAAAACACTAGCAGTGATAGCTTAAAATATAAAAAAGCAACAAGTTCAGAAATCGCTAATACACAATATCCTATATACATGTATAACAGGATAACGTAGCACAGTAAGATGATACTTAAGATTCAAAAGTGCTCGTGATGGTCTAACTGAATATTAAAAACTTTTTTTTTATTTCTTCAGCTTTTTATTGTAAGTGATTCGATTTAATCCCTACTCGGGAAAATAAATAATTCTGTACTTATTAAGAAAACGTATAAATAATTCTATATATAACGGAGTGCTTTGACACTATGTCCATTAGTTTACAGTGCAAACTGCACTGTGGTAACACAAGTGCTAAAGAATGTGCTCGGAGCACAAACAAATTATATGAGCCGAAATTTGATGAGTTTACTAGTAAACTCTGAAGAGTGCTAATATTTAGGTCGTCAGACCAGCATATCATATTATTTTATTGTTACCTAACTGCTAAGTTTGAGGCCGCCGCCGCAGGGGCATAAGGGAGTGACTGTAATGCGATCTTAATGGGCTCGATCCCCAATCGGAGGATAAATTATTATTTATTAATATTTTCATTTCTTCACTATTCAAATCAAATCAGCTTCACGCTGTATCCCGCATACAGCAGGGTAGGCAGAGGGAACCTAGTGTTAAGACTCCGTTCCCCACTTTCTGCCGAATTCTGGAGGCATTGCGTGTTGAGTGGCAGAACTCAACGCCGCGCTTAGCCTCGACACCAGAGCGAAGAAATGGAAATATAAATTTAAGTAAATATTTCATCTCCTCGAGTGGGGATCGAACCCACAACCAGTCGGTTTTACAGTCACATTTCATGGCGCTGCGCCATGACTGGCCTCACGGAGTGTCTTAACACTAGGTTCCCTCTGCCTACCCTGCTGTGTGCGGGATACAGCGTGAAGCTGATTTGATCTGATTTGACTATTGTACTAAGACAAAAGCCCGGCGTTGAGTTTCGCCACTCAACACACAATGCTTTAAAATATTCGGCGTAAAGTGGGGAACCCTGCTATTTAATTTTATTAAACTGCTAAGTTTCGTGACAATAAATGCTAGTTGGTCAAATTCTGTTTCTTAGATTTTGTTCCATAGTTAAAAAGTAACAAGGTGCCAAGTCGACCTAGTAAAAACGTATAAAAGCAGTTTTAATTAATTTTATCTATTAGAAAACAGCCAGCGGCGACAACATACTACGTTAGAAGGTTGGAAGGTGAATAGAGCTAGACTAGAGCTTTTTTTTAATAAATATACTAAAAGAATTTCATGTTTTTTTTTTGATTCTAAACTATATATACCGACAAAAACAAAGGGTTGGTTGTTATAAGTTAAATGTGTTGTAAAATACTGTCTGTGGAGGTATGTATGTTTGTTTACGGCTTTGTAGCTTCCATATGGATGAATCGATTTTGTTTTAAAGATGACTTAATCGTATGTATAAATGTACTTAGCCATGATAAAAAAATATAAAAGTTCAGCTGTTTGAAGATTATCATCTCTTTCTTTCTAGTTGACAACTTTTGGGCCCCCAAGCCCAAAAGGTGTCAACTTTCTTTCTTAATTATTAATTTACCTAACAGATGCCATTGAGATGAAGTTAATATTTGTTTGACTAAGAACATAAGTTAAAATCAGACTTCGACTAATTTAAATTTTATATTACTCTTTTGGTGCAACAATGACGTATTTGCACTTTTTGAAATATTCTACTACACGCTATCAAAATTTGTAAACAGTCCTTAGCATATATTGACATATGTAATTTGTTTATTAAAAAACCATTATTACGTGTTTGAAACTTCGGCTTTTGTCTTTGGCTCCGCGCTTTTGTCTCGACACCAGATTGAAGAAATAAAAATATTAAGTATTCCATTTCCTTGAGTGAGAATCGAATCCACAACCTGTCGCCTTTACAGTTCTCTATCATTAATCAAAAAATAATTATTACTTTTTATTTTACCCCCCTGGCCTCTACAAGCAGTGTCCAGAGCAAGGAAATATAAATAAGTTAAATATAATAATTTCTCGTGTGGAGTAGCGATTGTACCTACAACCTGATATTAAGACACTTCGTACCAATTACGATAATTCCGTTCCCCATTTTCCGCTGAATTTTAGAGGCGTTGCGTGCTAAGTGGTGGAACTCAACGCTGAGTTTTGCCTCGACATCAGAGCGGTGAAATGAAAACATTAAATATTTAATTTCATCAAGTGGAAATCGAACCCACAACCTGTCGTGTTCAAAGTCACAAGCTTGTGCCCCTGGGACACGACTGGCCTCAATTTATAATCCAGAAAAAAATATTATTTTTTATTTTACCCTCAGTCCGAAAATCATGTTACAATAGTATCGAATTTTTTATTCATAAATTAAGGATTTTTTTTAAATAATAAAAAAGCAAAATGTGTCCATACGTCGGCAAACTTAAGAAAACGTAAAAAATTTAAACGTAGCGGGACTTGAACCCGCGCCACCTGGAAACCGACCAGGTGCTCTGACCACTAAGCTCATCTAGCTATTTCGAAATTTTTATACATTTGTTGCAACTTATTTATGTTGTTAGCATCTCTGTAGGGAGATTTTTACAAATTTCCACTAAAAAGTTTTAAAGTGTTATTTTACACTTAGAAAAGAAAAATACTTATTTAGAAAAAGTATAAAACTTTTTAATAATCATATAAAAATCTAAGTGACAAAACATCTTATTTATACTTTTGTAAGAAATTATTTTTCTAAGGTATAATTTTCGAATAAGAAACCCGGAAATTAACAATGAGAGATAGCTATGTTTCGTTTAATTAGTCTAGTTAAATTTACCAGAAAATGAAAGTTATCTTAAAAAAGTATAACAGAATTTCAAATCATTTCTGAAGACTGGAAATTGGATTTCGAATTGGAATGCCATTCGCAAATCTAATATGTAACGTTACAAACGTAGAGTCACATTTTTGTAAATATACTAGTATTTGATACTGGCTGTAAAAATGATGGTTGGGGGTTTGATTTCCGTGAGAGGGAGTATTTTTTTTTTTTTGTGTTTCACCAATTTAACTTAAATAAAATAAAAAAAGAGAAAAAATAAAAAAAAAAAGAAATTTTGCTTTCTATTATTCTTATTAAGTGTCCCTCTACCCATTTCAGTCAAGAATACTAAAAGTAGAGACAAAATATTTTTACTGTTTTATTATACATTCTTGGGAACTTTGAAGTCTCAAATCTATTACTCCAGAGGGCAAGAAACAAATCCAATAAAGAAATAGTTGGCGGTAGTTTAATATAATTATTATGTCTGACGGATGCCATATCAGTCTACCCGTGACCACGGTATACGGCAAAGTGTTCGAAACGTTGTCTTACGGCAAAGTGTTCGAAACGTTGTAAATCTTTGATATCCAAAAACGAACTATAATACTAATGAGTTTCACTTAGAATTATTTTATCGTTGAGTTCAGTAATGGCAGAGTTTTATATATAAATGATTTATATCCCTAAATGGGCGTAAGGTGGCGTGGTTACCCACGCCACCTTACGCCGGACGGACCATTTATTAGGTTCTCACTGCTTCTCCTGAATGATGTCAAAGATTCTTAAAAAAAATCTTTGACATCATTCATGAAGAAAAATATTCACTGTTAAAAGTAAAAGTAAAGAGTAAAAAGCAAATATTATTTATTCAAAAGAAAAGTTTATTGAACATTTACTATAAATATAAAAGATACAATCATTCTGAGAATATTTAATTTCCTTCATTTTGGGGCAATTTTATTTTGTTTGAAGCTTGTCACGAATTGGACATCAAATGGTGTAGAGTTTCACTTAGTTTCATATAAAAATTCTAAGAATTGTTATATTTCTAGACTGTATTTCTATTTTTTTTCATGTCTTTTGAATTATATAATAAGATAAAACGCGGTCTTGAAAAATTAAATTCAAAAAAGCGAAATGTTTCAAATAAAAAGGGAATGCCTTTCAGCTGTTAATAATAAATCTATATTAGTACTTTACGGCAGCTATTACAACACACTATTTCTAGAGCAATACTAATAGAGAGTCTCGGCTTATATTTAAATTAGTATGTTGTATCTGCACTTGTATTACCTTATATCTAGTGCTCTACATTGTGTAGTGCACTAGGAATAGAGTCGAGTAATAGGATACTTATAAAATAATCAAAAGTAATATAATTTAATTCCCTTATAATTGCAACAATTGTTGCAGATAATAATACAATTAGTATAAGTTGTGTTGTTATCTGCTACAATGTATGTAAATGTAACTAACAATGGAAATTTTTAATCGTTATTTTTATCTTTGTGTAAGAATATAATAATAAATTAAATCAGTATTAGATTATCAGTATTAAAAAAAATCAGCTTCATGCTGTATCCCGCACACATCAGGGTAGACAGAGGGAACTTAGTGTTAAGACATTCCATTCCCCATTTTCTGCCGAATTCTGGAGGTATTGCGTGTTGAGTAGCAGAATTCAACGCCGCGCTTAACCTCGACACCAGAGCGAAGAAATGGAAATATAAATTTATGTAAATATTTCATCTCCTCAAGTGGGAATCGAACCC
Source organism: Heliconius hermathena (assembly GCA_013403705.1). Classification (NCBI taxonomy): domain Eukaryota; kingdom Metazoa; phylum Arthropoda; class Insecta; order Lepidoptera; family Nymphalidae; genus Heliconius; species Heliconius hermathena. Next base: position 123,003 of record JAAIXJ010001881.1, read on the forward strand.
ACAACCAGTCGGTTTTACAGTCACACTTCGTGCCGCTGCGCCACGACTGGCCTCATTATTATCAGTATTGATTTAAATAAAATGTGACATTAATATTAAAATAAAAATCTTATCTCAATAGGTAATAATATTATTGATTTGATAAGAATCTGTTAAATTTACATTTTTTATATTCACGCATTTTCCACTCTGTGCTCTTGTATGACCATGTAAAACAACATAACAAAACTCACTTAATCTACCGATGGTATTATAATATTATTTTCAGTTTTACGTTTCTCCATAACAGTTCCGTTATGGGGAAGTATTCAGGTAGTGCTCTCACAGCCAGAAAAAAATCTGGAAACTATATATTTGTTGTTAAATTCTAAAAAATAATAGCCTTAAATAGTAAAAAATGCGTATTTCGACACTATAAAGATAATCAAAATAATAGTACTTTCAGTTAATCTAGAATTATAAAATTTGGCACCTAGCTTCTAGAGTTAGTACTAGTTTAGGTAAAAAATCCGAAAACTATATATTTATGGTTAAATCCTAAAAAAAGCCTTAAAAGGAGGTCAAAATTAGGTATTAAAGCCGCTAGTTCAAGTGAGATATCAGTTGAATGGCTAAGCTAAGAATGAATTTCAAAAAGCTCGAAACATCCATTTTTATAAGAAACCACCCTAGGCTAGCCCGACTCGCGCTTGTAAGGTTCTTTTTATTTGTATCTGGTGTAATGGTGTAGTATACAAAATGTATTTTAAATTCATATACTGAACGTTAAGTAACTATTAACCCTCTGCGCATGTGGTGGTGGACCGTGATTCGACCGTGAAATATAAAATCCGGCGTATTACCAAACATTTTCAAATTTAAGCACCGCCACTTCCAGTATCTTACTGTAATGACATTACGCGTGGATCATAGGTAGCCCACGGGTCCATAGAGGAAGAAAAGTGTCCAAGAGACTACCATGTCAGCGCAAGCAAAATGGTTGTATTTCCATACTGTCTTTATTTTAGATAATGTGCGTTTTTGTATTATTTCGCATTATTTTAGAATTTGATTTTATTTACATACATTATATTTATTCATTATTACATTAAAAATAAAATAAATTAGTAAAAAAAATAAAAAAGCAGAATTGTTGCTAGGATTGTTCGAAGACAATTTTCCTTTGATATTTCTCAAAAAAGATGTAATTTTGTGACTGTCTAATTTTAAATTGAGCCATTGAATGTATTTTATATTCCCTAGACTGATTAAAGGAATAGTCAATTTTCCAAATGTCTAATGTTATTTATAAATGAAGCTGATTTTGTTATTTTTTATGTCAATAAAGTTAAAGAAAAAATCATAGGGTGATTTACGTAATGTAAAATGTGTTAAAAATATATTTAAAGTCAATAAATACTATTTAATTTAAAGACCTTATATTGTTTTCGTTATTTAAAAAAAATACAACAAAATAGAAAAGAGTACAAGTGATCAAAGAAATATAAATAAAAATAAATATAAATAGCTGCATAAGCTTATTTTATAAAAATATTTGCTGTTTGAAAAGGTGTCTCGTGGACTACAACGTTATACACACGGGTAAATGAATTTAACAAAAGTATTAAAAAATATGATGCTCTAAAATTAAAATGTTTCATCTACTGCTCAAAATAAAAAAGTTAAAAACATCTCAGTTCAAAATGCCCAATAGATTCTTGCTTATAACAATTGTGTTGATTTATTTTTCTTTAGCAGTAGCGTCTGAGAGCAGATGCTTTAACAACCATCACCAGATTATTATTTCAAACATAAATATTTTCCTGCAATTTTTTATGTTGGAACTAATTTGTATCTTCATCTTCTTTGATGGTATAAAATTTTATAAGTAATAATCATATGAACTCAGTTTCTAATATTTTTAATAAATCTAAAAATGCACACGATGATTCTGATTATGATTTTGGTTCACATTAAACTAACAAAAAATGTTCTTTTATATTTAAATAACAAGTACATTTCCTTCTCCCTCACCATCCAATTTTCAAGTCATTATGTATTGAATGGCGGAATTCAACGACGCAGTATATCTTGTTACCAGAAACTGTTAAATATTGCTAATACTGGTCTTGGAAATGTCAACGAGTCACACAATACGCTAGGTAAAACACTAATAAATGTTGTGGTATGTATATATCGCCCCCCTATTCCCTATATCGTCTAAAATATGACCCTCTATGCGTGACAAAAAAATAAGAGATAAATAAAAAAGGTTTAAGATTAATAACACTTTTTTGAATGACTGTACAATGTCTTAAAAAGTCAATTAAGATAACTAAAGTACAAGTTATCTATCTGCGTAGTGTTATCAATATTACATTGAATAATTATTGAGATACATGAATATTATAATATTCTCACTCTATTAGGACCTTGAATAAGTTCTCGTTCTCTGTTTTTTGAAAGATGGCTTTGCGGCACTCTGTGCATGGAATTTTGTACGGTAACGAATCACCAAAGTAGTTCTATAGGACCTTGAATAAGTTCTCGTTCTCTGTTTTTTGAAAGATGGCGTTGCGGCACTCTGTGCATGGAATTTCGTACGGTAACGAATCACCAAAGTAGTACTATATGTAACCTCAAATTATAGTAGAATAGTGTTTACTACAGTGTCAACTACATATTTATTTTCCCTTGGTGAAAATGTGTACTTTTGTGCCAAATAAAGTGTTTTTGCGGGGAATTTTATTGCACTGCTTTATTCAGCAAAAATCTGCAGCACACAGAATTCTCGCTGAGACAATGCTTTCTCGAATAAAACTGCTACCAGAGAGATGGGAGAAAGTGGTCTCTAATGATGGACAATACTTTGAGTAATGTCATTGTAAGCATTATATTTTAAATTAATTAAAAAAAATAAGAACTTATTCAAGGACCTAATAGACTTTTTCTCTCATAGGAAAATACCTTGTCGAAGAAAACTTAATTTAAACACACTTCATTCTCCGTTGTTTGCCCGAATGCCTGAATATTGCGTGTAGAGCGGCGGAACTCAATGCCATAGTTTGTTTTGCACGAGCACGATGGACGTTGAAAAGAATTTATTCCTGAACATCGAGCTCAGAATTTAAATCTCTCTCGTTTTTTTGTCGTTGCTTCAGCGCGTCACCATGCTCTATGTTATTTGTACAAAAGGAACAATGTATCACATAAAGCAAAAAAAATAAAAATGTCAGTAATAAATCTTTAAGAAATTCATATATATTAGACAATAGTCATATAAAATCGAAATTACACCACTTATATTATTTCTAATTCTAATTAGATCATAAAACTATAACCATTTTATTTACAAGGTCATATAAAATATATCTAGTCCAGTAGAACTCCACACCTTCCATTTCTTTAATTCATCTAATACCAACATAATATGTATACACATCAAACTGATGACCTTCTTTTTTTCGAAGTCGATCAATAAATATACTAATATGGACTTTAAACAAAAATAATAATATTAAAGAAAAATAAAATACGATATTCAAACAGAACAATATAATTTCTCAAATCATTATATATAGCTGAAAGCAATACATCTTATCAAAGTGATAAAATAAATAGTAAGTAGTAAGTTAATATAAGTTGTAAGTAATGTTTGTATAAATATCACTCCTAGTGCTAATAACTAATTAATAGTTTCATCAAAATGTTTCAATTAGTCAACCTGTTTATTGTTTTTCTGTGTTTGAAAGGCGCACACACGTCTTCGCTAACGGAAGTGCAGCAAGATTGCTTAAAAAAATATTCCAGTTCCTCGAGCAATGACGATTTGGTTGGCACATGGTTCAGCGTTTACAAATTTGCCATATTCTTAAATCTAGTACCATCTTCGGCTTGCCCTAATACAACCATAGTTAAGGCAAACCGATCTGAAATCCAACGTTATTCAGAAGCCTACGGAAATAATAACCCATATTCTTTCAATGACAATGCTGTTTTAGTGAATGAACACAACTCTTTCTATGGTATGTTGATGGGTAATACACAAACAAGATTTTACGTGTTTGATCCTAGCTCTGTCTTTCACAAGAAAGAATTGGTAGACGCCAAGGTTTATTTGAAGATTAACGACGATTATATGTTATACCATGACTGTGCATTACGAGGTCATGTTAGGTGGCTTTTATCGAGAAGAAAGGATCAAACTACAGAAGAATTAGAAGAAGTGCTCAAATCAATATCTTCAGAAGTAGGACGAATGGAAACTCAAAGATATTGTTACTGCGTGTCATTTTGTTTTGACTAAGTTTTTACTACATTGTGTATAATATATTGAGTATTTTGGTAATTTTGTTTTTTATTGGAGCTATTTGTTATAAATGCTTATAATTCTATATATTGCTTGTATATTTCTCGCGACTGTAAACTCGATTGTTGTGAGTTCAAGTTTAAAAGAATTAAATTATTGCGAATCAATCAATATTTGCGAAATCAAAATCTCTTCTATATACATATAAATAGGCGTAAAGTAGCTTTATATTCCTAATAGATTGTAGATTTTCCTTATACGATTTTTTTACTAGAATGTGTGGGCTAGTTAGAATTGTATATATTTCCATAAGTTATAAATTTCGTTTAAATGTTAATAATTAGATTCTCTTCGATCACTTAAGAAAGTGTATCACTTAAAAATTTAATGTATTGTCAAACAAAATATGATAATGAGTGTTATAATTATTTAAATTATTTAATGTACTATTAATGTATTATTTTTAAAAAATCTGACTACTCCTTATTATTGTACCAATTGAAAATAAAAAAAATTCATACTCCTTTTTTCATAAAAAGTGTTCAAAGTTTTTGCCAAATATATTATTATGTAGATGTAACTGACGTAGGACTAAATCAACCCAAGTTCATCAGAATGTATGAAATTTGACTAAGTCTTCTTGCTGTTATCCCCCATGTAGCAGGGTAGGCAAAAGAATCCTACTATTAAGACACTCCACTCTCCACTTTCCACCAACTTCTGAAACTCAATACCGCGCTTTGCATCGACAGAGTGAAAATATGAAAATATTAAATATTTAATTTCGAGTGCACCTCGATCCAAAATATGTCACGTTTACAATCACATCCTTGTGCCCCTGCGCCACGACTGGCGATTCTATTATATGTAATTTGCATAGCTTTTTCACAGAATATCCATTACCATTGACTTTGCCAACACCAGTATTAACCAGAATTGCATACAGTTTGTCCGATTAGAGTTATCTTATCAGATTTTTAAAATGATATACATATGTTTTTAATAGTAAAATGTCACGTTATAATCTATTACCATTGTAATTTATTGAAGCCAGTCGTGGCGCAGGGGCACAAGCGTGTGACTATAAGCGTGATAGGTTGTGGGTTCGATTTCCACTCGAGGAAATGAAATATTCCTCCGTACTCTGTTCTCATAGACACTCCAGTTTCCCACTTTCAGATTCAAGAGGCAGTGCTTATCGAGTGGCGTAACTGAACGCCACGCCGATGCGCCACGACAGTTGCAAAAAAAAAATTACTTACCATGAAGTAATCTGAAAAATGGCTATTGTGAATAAAATATGTAAAAAGTTTTATTGTGGGTTAAGGGGTTTTGTTATTTTGTTAAAAATCTGTTCGAAAGGGTTAAGCCGTCTATTGAGATAATATGAGTATATTTTGCGGTTTACGGAATACTAGGGATTGAATATGTCGATTATATATAAAATTTACTGTTTTTAATATTGCATATTTACTTTTTTAAATATTTTGTTGACTTTGATTGCGTTGACTTAAACACGTAAAATAAAAAAAATCTATTCTTTTCTGTTCTCATATTACGTATTTCCGAAAACTAGCTTGTCATAATTTTTAAAGCTACGCATAAAATAAATTTACATATTAGTTGTTTAAGATACGTAGTGTATTAAAATCCAGTCTGCAGAATAATGATGAAACTATTTTTTTTTAAATAGTTTGATAATTTTGTTTTTGTGATAATGGTAAAGTGAGTAATTGTTACAGTAACGGCTAAAATAAGTTATTCAAGTTAAATACAAAGTTGTGAATTTTATTGTTTCGCGAATATCCCGCATTGCGTAAAGACTAACAAAGACGTAAGAATTTTCAATAACTAAGTCGTAAGGAATGCCTCCAGAATTCGATGTAAAGTGGGAAACGGTGTGTCTTAGCACTAAGCTCCCAGTCCCTACCATGCTACCATGCGAGAAACAAAGTTGTAGTTTTTTTATCTTCACGCTATATCCTGGTTATTAGGCTAGATAGAGGGAACTTAATTTTAAGACACTCCTTACTTTCCGCCTTATTTTGAGATATAACGTGCTAGCTTCCGAAAATTCCGAAATTTGTCAATTTTTGAAATTTTTGTTGAAACGAAAATAATTCGTTTCCCTAAGTGGGAGTCGAACACAACACCGTCGCGTTCACTGTTACACGTTATGCTGCTGTGAACGTTTACCTGGATAGTAGATGTTGCCATAGTTAAATAAGATTTCGACTTTTAAAATATCTATATTTAAAAATGTTATCACAAAAATTCACTACATCCCTATCACACGATAAATGTGGCGGTTAACCTAACAATCCGAATTGTTTCGTTCTTTAACAAATATTTAGTACTGTTTCGTTTAATATGCTATTCTTTATAATCTTCTTTGTTTTATTTCGAAAGATTTTTTTTAATAAATGATATACATTCATATTTCAAATTTTTTTAGCTTCACACTGTATCCCTCACAAAGTGCAAAGAAATCCCAGGATTTCATTTAACCTAATTTAAAGTCAAGTCCGTTTCCTGTTAAGGTACTTCCGCTCTCCACTCTCTGTCGAATTCTTGAGGTATTCAGAGGATAATTGAGTGGTGGATCTCATCACCGTGCTTTGCTTCGTTTCCAGAGCAAAGAAATTAACATATTAAATAATTCAGTTTTTCCGCGTTACGACGGCCTCAATAAAATTCTACTCAATAAATAGCAAATTATATTATTTCTCTGATAATAATTATGTTTTTTCGAACTTACAATCAACGAGTTGACGGTGTAACACTATCCCGTTATCCAGGCTAGCGACAGTGTATTTTTAAAATTCACAGGCATAGCTATGCAACGTGCATTCAACCTGACAGGCAAAGAAACCTGGTGTTAAGACTTTCCGCTTTGCCCTTTTCGTTCAATTTTCGAATTGAAGGAAAAGTGCAAAACGGAAAGATTGCGTGGTGTTGAGCCAAACTCAACACCAGGTTTTGTCTTGTTTCCAAAGCGAGAGGATGAAATTAATTCATTCCGCTGAGTGGAAATCGAAGGAATCGAACTCGCTACTTTTACATTAACAATGAAATAATGTCCCACTGTGCCAGGCCGACTTTCCATATACAATTTACTTGATATTTTTATTTATTTCGATATACAATTTACTCGATATTTTTATTTATTTCGATATACAATTTACTCGATATTTTTATAAAAGCGACGTTCAAATCCTATTCATGAATGCCCATTCTTTTTAAACACTCTGTGAACCGGCTAATACCAGATTATAGGGACAAAAAGAGCAAATACCTTGTTACGTTTCCCCAAAACTCGCAGTTTTATCCCTAAAATGTGCCACGCGACTAATAATCTTATAATGATGACATGCATACAAAGGGTGTCAATCATTATGCAATTAAATGAATGAATGAAAGTTTAGTAAAAAGCTTTTTGTTAGTACTTTTTGGTTATACTTTAATAATATGGTTTATGTGATTATAAGTAATGGTATTAAGGTCGTCTTGGCCCAGTGGATCTGATTGTTAGTCTAAACGGTATGGTTTTGTTCGATTTCCACTCGGGGAAATGATTATAATATATTTTTTTTTATTGAATTATCTTAGAAAATTACCAAAATGTACGTCAAAGACGAAGTGTCTTAAAAAGTGTCTGCTTGTCCTGCTATACGGAAAAATGCATAAAATTGAAAAAAATATATAATCACATATTACTTTGACGTTATTGTGCCACACACAATGTCTCAAAAACTGTGTGGAACACTCTTGAAACAGTAGGTATATTTATTTATAAAAAATGAATAATATTTAAAACCGGCATTGTACCATTTTAAATAAGAGTATTATAATAATACAACTAATTATGAATCGTCTGATGTTCGTCGTAAATTTTACGACAACGCGAAAATCGAAAGTGAAATTTAGTTGAGAGTCGCGGAACTCAACGCCGCGCCTTGTCTTGATCCCAAAGAGGAAATAAAAACAATTCATTGTTCTCCGAGTGAAAATTTAACAAGCAAACTATCATAGTTACAGTCAGTCGCAGTGCAAATGTCGGTGTGTCGTAGTGCAAATGTCGGTGTCATACGGACAGCCTACAACTGCCTAACACAATGTGAACTCGAAAATTGGATGAAAAGTAGTGAAAGAAGTGAGATGAAATGTTTAATACTAGATTATCTACCTAGCCTAGCCTTAGCTGAATTTTTTTTTTGGTAGAATATACCTACTTATTAATTTTTCTCTGTTTTCTACTGTTTCACCTGTAATGTTTTTTTCAATCAGCGCGTAATTGCTAAAACTAACTAAAACTAACACATGAATATTTACCGTTATTATTTCTATAATATAGTTTATAATATAAACATAATGTTCCTGTCGTGGCACAGAAGAACAAGCGATTGTAAACGCGACAGGTTTTGGATTCGATTCCCACTTAAATAAATGAAATATTATATAATTTGATTTTTTCGCTCTGGTGTCGAAATAACGCTTGGTGTTAAGTTCCGGCGCTCGACACGCAAAGCCTCCAGAATTTGGCGTAAAATGGGGAACAGAATGTCTTAGCACTAGGTTCCCTTTGCCTACCTTGCTGTGTGCAGGTTACAGCGTACAGCTAAAAAAGAATATAAACATTCCACTTTGGATATAGACTAATCGCAGCGTTGAGCTACATTACTTAACAAACATTTCAATCAGGATAGAACGAGAAACTAACTAAAAAACCCTTGAATATGAACTCCGAACCTACATTCATCATGTACGACACACCAACCGTACCGCAATGCACAATCTTACACTAATTTATTTATAATCCTATACCATTTTAGCTACAATTTGACCCCATTTTAAATCGCTCATTACATATTATGTAGATAATACTTTATAATATTTCATAACGTTTATCCTTATGTTTGTTTAGTAATATTTCATTATTAGTATTATGAAGTAATAATTCAAGGGATGTTAGCATAAAACCAAACAAACCATTGAAAAGTTTCGCTCAAAATATGACGAATATAAAAAGTTTGGGGCTATTCGTGAGGCGGATATGAAATGTCAAAGCGGATATAGATAAAAATAATATTGTTGGATGAAACAGTGTTTTCTATTTTATTTTGTATTCTTAAAAAATGTTAATCAAAGTAATTAAAAATAACAATTAATCAAATATTATGTACGATTTTAGACACAAAATGTTTTTATTAATTGGAATTAAAAAAAAATCTCGATATTTTTCTATAAATATCTAAACGAAATTAAATTTAAATAAAATATTTCTTAAGGAACTAAAAATCATATATAAATGATTTGAGGCAAGTCTTAGCAACAGCGCACATGTAACGCGACAGGTTGTGGGATCAATGTCGATGTGCGGAAATGAATTATTTAAGATTTTAATTTTGTCTTTAAGGTAATACCAACACGTAATGCCTCAAGAAGAAATGAAATGTCTTAATTTGGAGCGGAATTCGTTAATACTAGGTTTCTAGGTTCTCTCAGCTTACCTTGCTGTATGCGGGATACACGATGAGGCTTAAAAAAATTTATATAAAAATCAAATAAATCAAAAGAAAATAAATACGATAAAAACATACATACACACACATAAATTCATAACAAATAAAAATATGGTATCGTTGACGGGATCTCAATCTCTTCCTAAACAATCGCTTCTTTCATAGCCACAACACCTTGCTTTACTTACAACCCAATCTGTGAGAAAATTAAACAAAATTATAAATTTGATAATACCCTACATAATAGTAATAGATACATAAAAATAAGCGGATGTTTGTCTGTCTGTATGTTAGCAATTTGTCTAAAGTAAGTTAAAAGGGCCTCTGGCGATGTTTTTGCGAATCCGTCTTTACAATTTCAACTCGTTCATAAATTTTATTTGTATTATACTTTTTTTAATATAAAATGTTTTTTTACGCCAACATGATTGCAAGTCAAAAAAAAGTATTGATTATGTATATATATATACATACATATATGTAGCGAAAGAGTTTTATCCTCTTCCGCTACTTAGTGACTGATGGATAACGCATAGGAAAGCGAAAAACAGAGTGTCTTATGCAATTTCTTATTTCTATATGCGAAATATGAGAAAATTACTCATAAGATACTCCGTTACCATTAAGATACTCCGTTACCATTAAGACACTTCCGTTCCCCACTCTCCGCCGAATTCTGGAGGCATCGCGTGTTGAGTGAAAAAATGAAAATATAAGATATTTTATTTCGCAAGATAATGTGCGAGGTTAAATTAATATACTTATATGAAATTTAAAAAACAAGCTTAACTACACCGAGTGCCACAAGAGCTATAGCTCTGCTTGGAGCTGTAAATTGTGAATAAGTAAGTCTAAACTCGATTAGTTTTCTAATAACCTTTGAAAAGTTCCCCTTCTCATGTCCTGGCTCCATTATGAGATCAGCTTGATAATACAATATTATTGTATAATTGACAAATTTAATGATGATACATTTTTTTTAAATTAAACGCCGTTTAATTATTAAAAAAAATGTGTTAAAAATGCTTGAAATACATATAAAAAAAATAAAAATAAAAGATAATATATTCAAAAATTAAGTCAAATTAATTATTTTCAAAGCATAATCAAGGCTATAGACTTAATGTGTCCTCATCGCGTCGTTGGAAAGATTAATAATGCTTGTAATTATGTTAACAACGTGTACTACATCAGTGTTAAAGAGTGAGGGAGGCTTCACACGACATAATGTGAAATTAATTTTATTTAATTTATTTACTTAGGACGATAGATGATATTGAAGAATATTTTGTCATGGTTGTAGGTTCGATTTCCATAAGAGATTTCACAGAAGATTTTTTTTCGCTTCGATTCAGCGTGTATCTCATATATAGCAAGATAGGCAGAGGAAACCTATGATTAAGACATTCCGTTCCGAGAAATTCCAGTTCCAGTCTTAAACACGCGTTTAGGACTGGAACTCAACGCTGCCCTTTCAGCAATCAAAAATTCGTAAATCCAAACCAAACCGTAAACCAAACTGATATAAAAATAATAGGTACTAAGCGTGGGTCAAATAATTGCCACGTAAAAGAACCATTATTTTGTCAATAAAAAATTACAAATATTATACAAAAAATCGCCGGTCACACCGAAAGAAAGCGGGTCAGTAAAATAAAAAAAAAACGCTACGCCTTGGCTTGTTCCTTCAGCGAGGAAATGGAAATAATAAATTTACCCTATTAATAACAAGACTCGACCAATAAATTAACTCTTGAAACAAATATAATGAAATATTTTAATAAATATCTGAAATACATTATATAAAAAATATTAAAATAAATAAATTGAGACTATTGCCCAGTGAACCAGTGTTTAAATGAAAACACGATGGTTGTGGGTTCAAATTCAATATATTTTTTATTCAAATAGACTTACTTTAGCAAGCACTTTTGGATCGTTGTATTAACACGAAGCAGTTCTGCTGAAACGAGCCTGCAACAAACTGAACAGTTTTTCTTTTCGATGTGAATGGTACATTTTAATTATTATATAGACTACCAGCTATTAAGAGGCCAGTCGTGGCGCAGCGGCACGAGGTGTGACTGTAAAACCGACTGGTTGTGGGTTCGATCCCCAACCGAGGAGATGAAATATTTACTTAAATTTATATTTCCATTTCTTCGCTCTGGTGTCGAGGTTAAGCGCGGCGTTGAGTTCTGCCACTCAACACGCAATGCCTCCAGAATTCGGCAGAAAGTGGGGAACGGAGTGTGTTAACACTAGGTTCCCTCTGCCTACTCTGCTGTGTGCGGGATACAGCGTGAAGCTGGTTGGTTGGTTGGTTAGCTATTAAGCATGAGATTCAATTGATATTCATTCCATGTATTTTGATCCTATAAATAATTCTGAACAGTATAAAAGCTTTAATTATTAGTATTATTTTTATAGTTAGTTTAAATTTTTGTAGTTCCAAACTTAGAATATATTGCGGTACATACATAATATATAGGAACCCATAAAAGATTTACTTATTAACTTTTTGGGAGCAATAGCTTGGCGTTACAAGCTTATTTTTATTTTTCGTTCCGTTCGTTCGTCGTATTAATATTATTTATGTTTCACTCTTAAAAAAAATTAAAACGTAGAAGGAATTGAACCTACGCCTGTCAGAATCGGCCCAGCTGCTGACAACTAAACCACACGTTTCAAATAAACCACTAACCAGACTAACCTAACCTCTAAAAAAATTTCGAGTCCAATTTTAGTATAAAACCAACATTAAAATGCAGAAACACTAAAATAACAAAATAAAGAAATATATATAATATATTAAAACGATGTTGATGTGCAAAGTTAAGTACTTCTTTTACTCATGCCAAAAGCTAATAATAAAAAAAAAATGTTTTTTCCCTCGTTGAAGGGTAGATAGAGGAAACGGGCTTTGTCTACCAGTCCGAGGAAATTAAAATAATTTAAATATAATCCATTCCCCCGAGTGGAGATTTTCCGTAAACTTCGCTTTTACAACGACGATGTCTTGCTGTGATTAATAATAACTTGTTTTAATATATAATCATATTTTAAAAAGAAGTACTGTTGAGTTGTTTGTTAGTATGTACTTTTTTGAAGATACTTTTTAGTCCTTCAGAAAGATAAGAAATCAGTCTATCTTTCTGTAGGATTAAAAATAATGTTTTTTTATGGCTTATCAATATTTTTTATACAGACAAAATTGTGAATTTATTAGACGCCAAAATTAATAGGGATGATATCTTGAGACCGTAAATAATGAGCTTCTCAGCAAACAACGGCTTATTAAACATTTAATTAAGTGTCTCGCTCCGCGACCAGCCTCTACATTCAAAAGTTAAATATGCTTAAAATATCATGGCTTTCTTAGAGTAAATCTTTCTATTAAAATATAGTCCCTTGTTTAGGAGCCATTGAACCGCATCATTGTTCGAAGCCTCGAATCAATTCCACGTTGTAATTCAATTTGCATGTCAGTTTTAAATAAGAAGCCCTTTCAGGACATTTTGTTTTAATTTCAGGGACTTGCGACGTCTCTACAATCTGCTTTATATGCGTCAACGTAGCCTTGTAAATAAAATAGATTGCCTCCCTTTTTTATTTTGTGTAGCAAAACGCGGTGTTAAGTTTCGCGCGAAAAGTGAATATACACTATACATACACTAATATATAATGTCCTTAGAAATGGGTTCTAAATATAAAGAGAACGCGGCGTAGAAAGCAAAAAATGGTATACAGATTCCTTCGAAGTTTCGGGGAGCACTATAAGAAAACGGGATTTTACGTTTTAGACAAACGAAGTCGCGAACAGTTACTAGTACATTAAAGTATAATATTAAATAACTGATACAATTAAAATAAGATTTATATTTAGCTTGTAGAAATCTTATAAAGATTTGCTATAGTCCACTAATTAATCAATCTATAGAAACATGTATCACCTAGACGCACGGTAGCGCGTCAAGGCAAGTTCAGAACTGGCGAGCAGCACCTTGTGTTATATTAAACGACCCATTTGAAGTCACTTTTGACCCCTTCGTAACTTAAAACCTGTCAAAGTTATCTCTTATATTGAGACATAAAATTTAGATTTTATAGACTATAATTCTAATTGTGTGTATATAAAGAAAAAAATCGGAAACTTGTACTTTTTTGTCATTTTCTTATATTTTTTTAATAAATAAATTCTATTAGGAACATTTACTTATAACTTAACTTAACTTAGTTTCACGCTTTATCCCTAGCGTGGTAGTCAGATGGAACATATCTCTTTCACGTCGTCCACTGTCATTAACCTCTTCATACATGCCCTCCGGGGGGTCCTTTTGACATGATCTTCATCTAGTATCTTTGATACTGTGTTTTCGAAGGTCAACCGATGTCTACATCTCTTACCATTCACTTTTCCATCATAATTTCTTTTTTGCCATTCTTTCATCATCAACCAGCCGGACGTGCCCAAACCAGCTGAGCATATTCTTCTTCATTCTCACCGTTACATAGTCGCTAGTACCTGCCATTCTATGGATTTCTTCATTGCGGATTTGATCAGTTAAGCTGACTCCGCATATCCTACGAAGAGATCGTATTTGCACGGCATTCATCTTTCTCTCATTCTTCTTCTGTAATAATTATTATAATATTAACATAATAAAAAAAAATTAAGAAAGCAAAGAGAAAATACAAAAGTTGTTGATTAGCAATCATGTATAATAAAATTTGATAAAAAATTGTAATAGAAATACTAGATTTCTAAACGCAACGTATAACGTACTTTCTAATCTGTCAACTGACAGATGACATTTGACAAATCAAAAAAAATATAAACTATACTCAAGATTCATGCACAATTATAAACTACTCTAAAATATAACTAACTGGCACGCTCGGAACGCCATAATTGAAGAACCAAACCAAACCAATATAACTAATTATAATATTTATAATAATTAAACAGAATAAATACTATTGACAATAATAAAAGAAAAGTAAAATACTGGAAACTTATTAAATAAAGGTGATTATAATATAACTGACTACAAACGTTACTTAATTATATCAGATATACCATATATCAACGAAGGCGTTTATTTCTTAATGATGAAAGATTAATAATTTTGTTGGTTTTAGAATCACTCGTGGAAATGGTGGGGAATAATAAAGAATTCGAGCTTGGAATCATATTCAATTAGCCATACTTGTTGGTGCTTCGCGCCTTTACCATTTAAAACAATAATTGCACCATCTCGTGTCTAACACTTAAATATATCGAAATGTTGCCGAGCTGCTGCTGCTGCTGCTAAGAAACATATAAGGTGTTTCGTCGATATTTTCTTACTAATAGCTGCTCCTGTGCCTCACCATATTTGATTCTTCAATGAGTAGTCTTTAAATTTGACAACTATTACGAGCCTTATCAGAGCTACTATGCTCAAGATGGTGGCATCGACTAATAGAGCTTGGATTAAGCTTAGGAATTTGAAGACACTCCGCTAGAACTTAGGAAGTAACTCGAAGTCGATAACTTTTCTGTTCGACTTGGTTTCGAAACTTTTCTATTAAAATTAAAACAAAAAATTGAAATGCACTAAATCGTGATCTTATATTTGAAAATGGACTTACAGTAGGAATAATCTTTTAGATTTTTTTTATCTTCTTGTTTGAAAGTGAAGCTCGTCCATTAATTCTAGTTGCACTTTATTATATTCGCTTTAGGTTTATAAAACAGGATATATTTAGTATTTAAATATGCAAATCAAAATTGGTAAATTATAATTATTATATTAAATTATAATTTACTGGCAAATAATTTACTTAATTTATTATTTATACTTTTTACCACGTATATTTTACAATAAATCGTACAATAGAATTACTGGTGGGTGACACACTTACCGTGCACTAAATTATTTCAATGCCTCTCAATCAGATTCAGACCATTTATTTGCCTATTCTTTGTTTGAGCATAATGATATAGAACAAACCAATAGGTTCCGTAAGACTATAGTAAAGTACTTATGTCGTAGTTAAGAAGATTTAAATATCTATACTAGCGTTGCAAATGGGGATCTTTACTGCTCTAAAGAACAGTATCACGCAAGCAAACTTTGTTTGACTACTTATGGAAGTACTTCTGAATTAAAGGCTGCAGTACATTGGCATAACATTAAAATTAAAGTGTATCATCAGAATAGTGTTCTACTTGGTTTGTTGCGCTTCCTCTTTACACAAAATCTTTCGTCGGGTCACTATGATGGTTGTATTCCAGTAAACCAGGATAAACAATGCGTTTACTCCTCCCGATACACTTTAAGAAAACAAGTCTTTGAAGGAAAATGAAAAGGGTGCGAAAAGAAGCCGTCCACAAAAAAGGAAACCAAGTTGATTTAAAACATCTGGGAAATCCAGAGTGGAACAACGGCGTGATATTAATCGCCATTATAAAGAAACGCATCCTAAAGTTGTTCGAAAACGTCAAAAACTCCATACAGACAAACACCCTGAAGTGTATCGAGTAGCCGTACAACATTATACGGTGAAAAACCCAGAGGTCGATAAGGCCGCGGTAAAACCTTAAAGGAACAAAAACCACAGAGGAGCTCAAGGCTGTGATAAAACTTTATATTGAAAATAATCCAAATGTAGCTGTTGTTCCTCGAAGTTGCATTACTCAAAGAAAAAAATATCGTATACTAATGAAAAAAAAAATTACCAAACTAACAGGTAAAATTGGAAAGGAGTAGAAGATGTAAAATGGGTCCTTTAGCGTCGTAAAAATATACTAGATAATTACTGGAAAGTTTTAGATCTGTACCCTGATGTTAATTAAAAAGTTGAGCGTAGTTAAGGATTTTGTTAATATGAGTGATGATTACGAATTTCAATTTCTGTCAGAACAATACTATATATTTTAATAGATTGGCTGCTCGCCCCCGTGGTGAAATAAAAATTAAGAAAAAAATTCTATACATTCTGTGTAAGGCCGTCGCGGCGCAGGGGCATAAGCGTGTGACTATAAGCGCAATGGTTGTGGGTTCGATTCCCGCTCGGGGAAATTAATTATGTAATATTTTCATTTCCTCGCTCTGGTGTCGACACAAAGCGTAGCGTTGAATTCCGCCACTAATTCCGCACGCGCAATGCCTTCAGAATTCAGCGGAAAGTGGGGAACGGAAGTGTCTTAATGGGAACAAAGTTTCTTAACACAATGTTCCCAGTTTTTCGCTGCCTATTTATATGTTTTACTATGTACTAAATATAGCGTGAAACTTTTTCAATATAAAATTATTTTTTCAATGCGTAATAAGTAGTTCCTAAAATAAGCACGTTCAAATAAACAAACTCTTCAGCTTTATAATATTTGTACCTCCAAAAATCTGATTATCGCCATTGTATTACAGTTGGAGACTTTGTCTCTCAAATATATCGCGATTGTTGCAGGTTCAAGTTATATCGAATATTTCTATTAATTCTATTATTATAAATAAAATATCGATTAATTCTATTATTATAAATATTTAAATATTTCGTTTGTATAGCCCCTGACATTCATATGTCACACCCCTGACATTCATATGTAACGTTTCTTAACAACTGGAAAAAGGAGTTATTGGTTACTTTTTTGACTCTTGGCATTTTTTATCCGCTTTACGTTGATTCGATACCCAATATTCGGAACATTCGTGTTGAATAGCGTAACTCAACGCCGTACTTCGCCTTTTTATAAGAACGATATGCCACAACCACGGCGATTTCGTATCCTTACGATAAATTAATAAAGATAAATTCTTTGAAGTCTCGACGGTGTCTTTCACTCGTATACTAATTTATCTCATTTTTCACATCACCATTTTAGTTTTCATCTAGATCCATACCAATGTAACTATTACATATTCATATTTCACTCAACTCGCGTTGTAGAGAATACGATTTACAGCTAACAGAGCATTAAAATTCTTTTGTCGTACACTATACTATGCCTTTGTTGAAATATAAATGTACTAGTTGTCGTCCGCCCGACTTTGTTTGCGTGTACTTTAAAATGTAAAATGGACGCCTTACTAGTCATATACCCACTATCGATAAAAAGTCATTTTATCGATAAGGGGTAGGCTGTTTTAAATGAAGATTATCGTTTTAATAAATACCAATTTATCTACAGTCAGACTCGTAAATAAATAATCTATAGCTAAATATTTGTAATATTCACTTAGTAAGGAAAGAGTTTTCTCTTCCATTTTCTATTTTACATCTCCAACACCAAAATAATTTTACAATTCCAACAAGTAGTTGAGATTTACGCGTTCAACCAAATAATTCTTCAGCTTTATATGTATATTTCGGTATAACAGTATAGATAACCCTATTTAAAAAACACAAAAATAAAAAAAATTAAAATATACCAGATAAAACCCATTAAAAATGTTTTTTTTTTCAAACGGAATCAAACCCACTACATACATATTATAAGCAGCCAAAATTGCATTCACATAATGACCAGCCAATATTTTGTATTACTTCCCCATCATTGAATTCACACATCGCTTGCACTCTTCATATTAAACAGCTGAATGATTTTTAGCAATTTATCAGAATATTTCATTGCAATTGAAGTTTCGGAGATTTGCAAATGATATATTGTATAAATTCTAGCCATTCATTCTACATATTTTTACTATTTTGCAATAATCCATATTATAAAACTCAAAAGTTTGTTTGTTTGGATGTGCTAATCTCAAAAACTACTGGATCAAATTGAATAGTTTTAATTATATTAGATTGTCCATTTATCTCTATATATTTATATAAAAACAAACAATTTATAGAAAACTAGAGGCTATATTACAACACGTTAATAATTTCTATTTAATCCAATGTACCTCCGGTGGAAGTTACTTCGGGCACATATGTCATGTCATACACAATTTTTTACCTTTTCCGGAAGGAAAACGAACTGAAGGGAAACGAATCCGGAACGAAACCGGAGGTTAAAGTTCGTTTAAAATATTTTGCTCTTTTAACATACAAAAAGAAAATCTGTATACGAGTATATATCGAATTAAAATTATCTCTCCTTTATTTCGCGGCGTTAAGTACACCATTTAATATGCAATTCCTTCAGAATTCAACGGAAAGTGGAGAACGAAAGTGTCTTAATAGGAACGAAGTGTAACACTATGTTCCCAGGTTCCCTCTGCTTACCCTGCTATAGGTGGGATACAGTGTGAAGCTAAAACAAAAATGCTTTAGTGCTATTCCTACATATTTGCTTACAACATATTTGGTAACTGAAAGAAATTTATGTCAAAACAATATTATATTGAATGTCTAAATTCCACGCCGCGCTTTATCTTACCGGACCAGAGTAATATATAAATAGAAGAAAATAAATTAAATCTAACAAATTTCATATTCAATCATTCTTACGGCGAGTGGGACAGCGCCCATGGCTCTCTCTTAGGGGCGCAGTGAATAATTGTAAGAGCAACGGTGGTGAATTCACCACCGTTTCCCACTCAGTGAATGGTTTTTTTTTTTCATTTTCTCCCTCTGATAATAAGACGAAGATAAGGTTAAGTTTCACCACTCAACACGCATTACCTCAAAAATTAGACGGTTCGTGGAAAACGCAGTGTCTCGACACTAGGTTACCTACACTGCGGACTACAGCGTGAAAATAAAAAACACATATTTAAACATTTCTATAAGAAAGTTTAAACGCTTTACTATCCAAAAATTGATTAAGCTCCACCATTATCACAGAAATCGGTTAGGCTAAATAACACTTACTTCAATCATAAATTGATGGGTGCACAGAGCACTTTAGTGATTTGAATGGAACAACATGCAGTAGATCTCGGTCGTTGATCCAACGTCAACAGCAGTTGTTAGAAACTAGATGCCTATACAATTCTGATTGCTTGCTGTTAGCCACAACGTGTAGTCATGTAGTCTTCGATTTTGAATATTCAGTTGTAAATATCTATAGGTCCGATTATGATGAACGTAATGTAACCCAAAATGTTTGTTAAAT
Source organism: Heliconius hermathena (assembly GCA_013403705.1). NCBI lineage: Eukaryota > Metazoa > Arthropoda > Insecta > Lepidoptera > Nymphalidae > Heliconius > Heliconius hermathena. Next base: position 142,858 of record JAAIXJ010001881.1, read on the forward strand.
ATTTTTTTTTATTAACTGACGATAAATATTTTGATACAAAATATAATAATAGGAAGTATAAGAATTATTACAAACAAATTAACACTACCTTGTGACATAATTGAAAAATGACTTTACCTACATTCTTCTTCCCCACTTACCAGAAAAGCAACTTAGTTCACTATACACGAGAGCTGCATGGAAAGTGAGTACATAGGGAACGGGTGCATTTTCGAGTCATTATAATATGATGGCGGATCGCAACGCCATGTTATTGTCTTGACGAAAATAATTCGATTCCTCGATTGGGATTCGTATCAAGCGAAATCCTTGCGCCAAAATCTTAATAATATTCAATATTTTACATACATACATAAAAAGATAGCAAATACTTGTACACTATAAAACTTGACAAATGACCTTACAATAAATAATGTTTATTCCATTTGGACCTAAACATTTTAGCGACAAAGCGAAATGAACGTGCCGATATATAAAAAAAAAACTTTCTTATAGCCGAAAAAGCGTCGCCAGAATGTCTATAGCACTGTTCATTCATCTTTTTCACATTATTCTTCATACATTCATTCATAAAATGTTCTATTGTCATCTCATAGCGTTTCTAGTAGGATCGATTTTTCGAAATTTATTACACTTAACAGCAGGTAGTTTTGAAGTAGTACTTGATTTTTTTTTATAACTGACCTATCTAGTACAAATTCTGTTTCATTCATAAGAATGTATGGAAACGACTCTAACGCCTACAAATTCGTTGCAGGTATTTAAAGATCGATATGTTTTATGGGATTTGAAAGAGAATGTGAGATTGAATGACGGTGAATGGCACAGTGGGGAATGCGTTTGGTTTGCAAATTATATATGATAGTTGTGGGTTAGAAAATTGTCCAAAGGTTTTTTTATTTTTCTTAGAGAAGGGAATTTGGGAAGTGGCGCGGGGCACAAAGTGTGACTTTAAACGCGAATGGTACGATCCCCACTCAAGGAAATTATTTTTATATAATATTTAAATTTTTATTTTCACTTCGCTCTGGTGTCGAGGCAAAGCGCGGGGTTGAGATCTGCCACTCAATACGTAATGCCTCGAAAATGGGGAACACAGTGTTTTAACACTAGATTCCTTTTGTGTGCGGGATACAGCGTGAAACTGATTTAATTTGATTTTTTTTTTTTTGATTTTATGAAGGAAATTTATATAAAATATTAATTTATAAAAAAACATTTTAGAAACAAGCTTTCTAGATTTTTGGTGAGTACACCATTATTTTGTAAAACATAATAGTATTTTACAAATAAAGCCCTTTCATTTGATATCCAGATTAAGTGGTTTATGCAAAAATGTGTAATCTGATTAACAGCAATATTGATTATATGTAATTTTGATGTGACGAATATAGTGTAACGCTAAAATAAAGGAAATTTAAAAGTAACAAAATTTTTTTTATCTCAAGTATGCTTACCCCTTCCACAGGTAAATTCTACTCCGCGCATTGTATAGTAATATAATGTAGGGATTGAACCCACAATCATCGCATTTAGTAAATCTTTGTCTCACTGAGCCACAAGCCTCTTTATAAGAAATATAATATAAAACATTTAAAAATATATATTTTAATTGTCATGACCCAGTGGCACAGCGTGTAACTGTAAACGCGACACTTATAAGTTTGATTCCATTTGGGGAGAATTAATTATTTAATATTTTCATTTCTTCACTTTAGCAATATGACAAAGCGCCCAACACGCGACGTCTTTAAAATTTCATTCAACATGTAATATCGGAGCATCTTAACATTAGGTTCCCTCTGTTATAAGGCCAGTAAGGCTGTGAAAAAAAGGTATATCCTTTTAAAAAATCATAAATATAAAAACAACAAGCTAAGCTAAGCACACTTAAATCATTTTCCATCACATTCAATAGCTAATAATCCCGAAAACATAACGCGTCTGGGATTAGTGTTGCCGTAATCCCGGGGAATCCCATTAATCCCGCGGAATTGCTCGGATGTCAACATGCACTCAGTAGAAACGCTTTTTACCTGTTTCCCAACGGACAGTATTAAAAAACCCATTTTGTAACCGTCAGAAGTTTCTAGATTTCGTTTGGCAGTGTAAATTAATATGAACATATTTATTAAGTTTTATTTAACACCAAGAAAAGAAATTACTTAACATTTCATGATTTCACATGACTCTTTGCGTTAAGGATGAGAAACTCAGAGCAGTGCCAGGGACTGGTGACGCAAATGTAGATTATATATATATATAAAGTACCCCTTTGAATGTGCATCAATGCTTTCCGAGATCCTTTCTATACTGACATCAAATTTAAGAAAATACTTTATAAAACGTATATAAATTATACTTTAAAAATATTTAACAAATATCATTCTATCTTGCCAAATCTCTGTAGAGATATAAAAAAAAAAAAATTTGGCATATAATAATTTTATGCAAACACTTATAGCTTATAAAAAAAAGTACTTGCACTAATGTAAATTGCACTAAGACACGTGGGTTCGAGTTTCGTTACGTTCAAATTATAATATAAGTTTCCTAAAACATTGTAAATTATAATTAACATGAGTTGTAAATTATAAATAATACATTTTTTAAGGTTTACGCTGTACCTTGCACGTATTCTGGAGGCATTGCTTGTTGAGTGGCGCAATTCAACGCCGCGCGTTTCTTCGTTACCACATCAAGGAAAGAAAAATATTAAATATTTCAATACCTCGAGTGGGAATCGAATCTACAATCTGTTGCGCTTATAGTCACATACTCATGCCACTGCGCCACGACTAGTCTAAATCATAATTAGGTATACAATAAGTAAAGATTTACGTATAAAGTTATTGTAAGAGACTCAGTTCTCCACTAACCTAGGGTGGGAACCCTTAAGAAATATACGTGCTGGGTGCTAGAATATCAACGTCTTATTAGTTCCATAATTTCAACCGGTTATTTCGGTTTTCGTTATATCTATCGATCTAACAACTGCAAGCATTTTTTTTCCCAAAATGGATAGCTATACAGATATTTTTTTTTTTCATAAAAATTTGCCGCCATAAAAAAATGTTTGCAATACATGACATTCAAGTGTATATCGTACTTAACCCTTCAATTGTCGGCGATCCTTTAAGCCCGCATCGACATATCGGCAACCTTTTATACTTTAGACATAAAACCGGCAAATTTAAACACGTCTCGGGAAATGATCGCAGTACCTACTGAATGGGATGTCTGGATAATTGATTTTGATCGATTGAGATAATATCTGTCGGTACTCGCTTCTTGTGTTAGGTCGTATTGTGCGGAATTTTGCGGCAAATAAACAGACATTTTTTACCAAGAAAATTCAAAATATTTCTCTCATTTAGACACTTTTCTGGACTTGATCATGGCGTATAAGCAAATATAAATTGAAATAATCTTTTTTAATCTGTAAAAGAAATGCAAATGTTAGAGTATTATTTTTATTATTTTAAAAAATAGTGAAATTTCTATGTTATTATGTTGCGTTATCGATAAGATTTTTGATTCAAGTATGGAATTTTCTTGAATTTCTTTTCGATATTAAACCACCAGGTCACAGGTGGTTTTATTTTTTATAAAGAAAAAATCTTAAAACTCTACTTAATCTTTTATTTACGACAGCAAAAGACAGAAAATACATTTATTTAATATTAAATAAAACTCCACAATGAATACAAAACACAAGATGAAATTCTGTTTATGGAATTTAAATAAAATTGCAAATTAAAATTATAACCGAGAGCTAGCAAAATGAAATTAGAAAAAAGTATTAGAATAAGAAAATTGCATTTCAAAGTAAAAATGGGAATGGTGAGAAAAATATAAAGCCGGCACAGTGACTATTGTTAATTATCCAGCCCTAGATAAACGAAAACTTATCAGACTTCAAGGGGATATCACATTTTGCTGAGTAAAAGATGAAAAATTATATATTTGGGTATGTGTTTTTATTTTATATCCTTCATATAGCAAGGTAGGCCAAGAGAACATAGTGTTATCCTAAGACTCAGCATTCGCGACTTTCCGCCTATTGTGAGACATTGCATGTTAGGTGGTGGAACTCAACGCTGCGTTTTGTTACCAGAGCAAGGACATTGTGCATCTGAGCCAGGACATCTTTATAACAGATGGATATTTATTCCATGTAATATTTGGACTTATAGCGTAGGCAATTGATAGAATAATTTGCATATAAACAGAAATAGTAAAAAATTGAGGCCAGTCGTGGCGCAGGGGCATAAAGTGTGACTGTAAAATCGACTGGTTGCGGGTTCGATCCCCACTCTAGGAAATTAAATATTTACTTACATTTATATTTTCATTTTTTCGCTCTGGTGTAGAGGCCAAGTGCGATGTTGAGTTCTGCCACTCAACACGCAATGCCTCCAGAACTCGGCGGAAAGTGGGGAACTGAGTGTCTTAACACTAGGTCCCTCTGCCTAGCCTGCTGTGTGCGGGATACAGTGTGAAGCTGTTTTTTTTAAGTAAGAAGTGACTCCGTTATGAACAAAGTAGAGATCAGACTAATCATTAAGTTTTCTTTCTTGTCTCGTGAAACATACAAATCTCTTGAAGGTACTATAACTTTATTCTCCAGAGCGAAAAATTGAAGGATTCACTCGTGCGAATAAAATTGAACTCAAAACTTTTACATTTCCTATCAAACGCTGTCCCACTGCGCCATGGTGGCTTCTTCAGTTAAAATATTTTTTTTTTCTTACATATTTGTCTCAAATTGTATATAAACACAATTGGTAATGATAATGGTACTAGATGACAATTTAATTTATATATACTAAAGTTACTTTGCACAAAATTCGAAAAATAATAACATGAAAATAATCTCATTATAATAATAACTAATTATACAACACTCTGCGCTCGACGTTGCCCGAGGTATGGGATTATACAAACAAAGCAATATTTATGTTTGTACACAGCTTCATACGACACGTGCCGCATCTGATATCTTAATTATAAAGTGTAATGGGGGCAAAATATATTTACTATTTGTAAATATTTTTATGAAATATATATTTCATTTAAAATGGTTCAATTAATTTTTATTATCTAATCCAGACGTTGTGGCGCAACCACACTGCGTCTAACAGTAACCGCGGTAGTTTTAAGTTCGATTCCCACTCGGGGTAATGAATTACTTTCATTTCCTCGTGTTGATTTCCACTACTCAATACAGAATATATTAAAACAAATACCTCTTTCTTAGCCCACAACATTTATCCATCGGATTGATATTACTGTTACTTTTATTTATTTATATAGGCCAGTCGTGGCGCAGCGGCACGAAGTGTGACTGTAAAACCGACTGGTTGTGGGTTCGATCCCCACTCGAGGAGACGAAATATTTACTTAAATTTATATTTCTATTTCTTCGCTCTGGTGTCGAGACTAAGCGCGGCATTGAGTTCTGCCACTCAACACGCAATGCCTCCAGAATTCGGCTGAAAGTGGGGAACGGAGTGTCTTAACACTAGGTTCCCTCTGCCTACCCTGCTGTGTGCGGGATACAGCGTGAAGCTGATTAATTTATTTTTTATTTATATATACTTTATTGTACACCACAAATAGAAATACAAGCAAAGTAAACTTAGATCTAGTAAATGCACATAACATTTCGTGTAGTACAAAAGGCGGTTAAACCGCTATTTTGCGATTTCTTCCACAGCTTATATTCAATAATGGCTAAAATTTATATATACACAAGTACCTATACCTAAATATAATATAAAATTATGACAACTATATATTAAATGGCAACCCATCATCATAAAAGTCGATATCAATATCGCTTAACCGTAATAACACATCCGTTGCCCAGTGACTTTCAATTCGATATACTTTAAACACCCTCTTCATTAGCTATAGAGGCACATATTATATGGTAGTAGCAGGTGAGTCCGTTCAACCATGTAAATTATATTTTTTAATCAACAATCTATACGTTTTTTAATAGAACTTGTTTGGAAATGACCCCTAGTGGTGGAGGGTTAGATCTTTTAATTTTAAGACAATATAAGAAATATTTGAAAAAAACTCAGTGCTCTTCTTTAATGTTTTTGAAAAAAAAAACCACTGTAACTATCTAGACGCTCAAGTGTAATCCAGAAAAATATAAATATATCTTAGTGACTAAAAGCGTAGAAAACAGAGCTTATCATTGTTACTGTCTGAGTAGATGGGTAAAATCTTAAAATATATTATCATAATTGTATGAGTGATAAACGAATGGTAAAAAAGATTTATGTAGCAAAAATGGGCGGAAAGAGAGGTAGAGGAAGACCGCAGTTGACTTTCAAAAATACGGTAATAGATGCGTTAAAAAATAAGAGGACCCATGGAAGATGTGAATGAAGAGGCCTGTGACAGTGCATAAGGCAAAAGAGGAGTGACCTTAGCTTTTGGCTCTCCATTCTGTCTAGCCACCCAATTAAGGATAAAGAGAAGCTAAAAAAGAAACTATTTCAAATATCATAGAAAACAAAAATAAAGATGAAATATAAACGAGACTTATCAAGGAATGGCGTCCTGCGCTAGTCACGATTCACGTACGAAACGTAAATATTTTAGCATTTTGACCAACATCAAATTTAATTTGCGAAGGTCGAAACCTCTAAAGTCTTTTTGGGAAGAATAAATGTCATGTAGACGGTAAAAAATTGGATAAACTTATACATTGTATGTACATTCTTTGAATAGAGATTTATATTATATATTTTCGTTTTATACTGTTATATAAATGATAAGTATAAATAAAGTTTCTTATCCAAATACTAAATACAATGTTGAGGCCGGTCGTGGCGCAGCGGCACGAGGTGTGACTGCAAAATCGACTGGCTGTGGGTTCGATCCCCACTCGAGGAGATGAAATATTTACTTAAATTTATATTTCCATTTCTTCGCTCTGGTGTCGAGGTTAAGCGCGGCGTTGAGTTCTGCCACTCAACACGCAATGCCTCCAGAATTCGGCAGAAAGTGGGGAACGGAGTGTCTTAATACTAGGTTCCCTCTGCCTACCCTGCTGTGTGCGGGATACAGCGTGAAGCTGATTTAATTTTTTATTTAATTTAAATACAATATTGCGAAGCATTTGAGAAATGTTTGATAGTAGATATATATGGCGATTTTCAATTCGTTTCTCGGTCCGAGGGGTGTATTAAACTAAGAATTACAAAATTAGGACCAGGTTCTCTCTACATATCTTACCTGATACAGGAACTTTATAGGAATTGAATGAAACAAATATATATATATTTTGTTGATCGATTGAGTAACATAACGGTAATGATCCATACCATGATAAAGAGTCTAGTGATTAATTACTGCCTTTGTTCTAACTTTATATTGAAAATCCATTAAAAGAACAACAGAAAAGTGGAACAAATTTTCAATATTTACATTACATAAAGGTTTCATAAACTAAGGATAATAAATATTTTTAAGGATAATAATAAGTTTTTAGTATAAACTGAGGAACATGATTAAAATGTTTAAACAATAATTATAAAGACAATTCTTACAGGCAGAAAGAGTCGTCAGAAGTAAAGTTATAATTAACAAAAAAAATCAAAATTTTTACATGAAATGAAAAAAATAAATGTAATATAATCATAAATCACTATATAATAATAATTAAACACATCGAATTTTGTCTCGCATCTTTCAAATTTGTATCCACGACAATGATTTAGTTCAACATAATTTACTATTGTAAATATTACTCTATCAATATTAAATTAAAAAAATCTGCTTTATGCTGTATCCCGCACACAGCAGGGTGGGCAGAGGAACCTAGTGCTAAGACACACACTCCGTTCCCCACTTACCACTGCATTTTGGAGGCATTGAGTGTTGAGTGGCAAAACTTTACGCCGCGCTTTGGCTCTACACCAGAGCGAAGAAATGGAAATATAAATTTAAATAAATATTTCATTTCCTCGAGTGGGGATCGAACCCACAACCAGTCACGTTTACAGTCACTGTTTGTGCCCCTGCAACACGATTTCATTGTCTTTTGATATCATATTTATCAATATTACTATAAATAAAAAGCCAAATTGACTAAAAGTAAGCTAGTTTCAAATTTGCACAATGCCCTAAAGGTCTGTTCCATGAAATCTCATAAATATGTATGTGGGTCGTCCATTTATTGCTCCCAGGATTCAAAACGTGACTCGATAACGTGTAATGTAATATTTTCTTATTGATATACTATGAAAAAGTTTTATTGGTAGTCTTGAATAAGAAACGCTTAATATAAATTATGACTTAAATGAAAATTCAAATCTAGAATGGATAAATAATATTACTATAATATAAACTTGAGATCAGTATAAATGTGAAATGTTACAGATGATGTAAGTCTTTCCTTCTATATATATCCAATCCGGTATCTATAACCACAACATACATATATAATACATGTATATTAAAAAATCAGCTTCACGCTGTATTCCGCCCACAGCAGGGTAGGCAGAGGGAACCTAGTGTTAAGACACTCCATTTCCCACTTTAAATAAATATATAATCTCCTCGAATGGGGATCCAACCACTATCAGTCGCGTTTGTGCCCCCGCGACACGACCGGCCTACACACATATATATTAATTAAATTATTATAAAATAAAAAAATACTCAACTCGAAACATGCTGTAAATAGCATAACAAATTTATATATTTATAATAAACAAATCACACAAATTTATATACTCTTTTTTTGCAGCTTCTAGCTGAGGGAACTTAGTCTTAAGACACTACGGAGTGTCTCAAGAGAGTGAGGAAAACCCCCTAATTTCCATCAATTTTAAATACTCCGCGATAAACCGAGGAACTCAACACTGTAAATCACAGTGTCTACTAAAGCAATATGATGAAAATAATGTAAATACTATCATATCCCCCAGGTGAGATCGAACCCACAATCAACGCGTTTACAATCAAGTCCTATATAAATAAATCCTATATAATTATTGGTAGACTGTCCGTCTACCAATAATTATATAGGATTTATTTATATAGGTCTGTGGTGTCAGTTTTTGCAAGTTATTTTCCATTATACTATTACTACTATACCATTATACCAATAATACTATTATACTATTTATTTATAATAAAAACCTTTTATGCATTGGTATACAGTACATATAAAAAACCAATCGAAGTTTCAGTACAAACAACAAAATTATTTGAAACGTTGCAACTTTGACATAAAGTAAATAAAAAGCCAATTACTAGACGTATTTCCCGCTTCCACACTCATACTAATAAATAAACAAAAGCTTTATTTCAGTTTGCTTTGTGTGTCTGGTCGTTCATATTTTTTGAATAGTTAACATATTTGAATATATACACATTCATGTATTTGTAGAAAATTTAAGTACTTATATACCACACCGTTGTCGATATTTATTTGCTTTTCTATATTTATTATCCTTATAAATGATTAAGACAAATCTTTAACTATTTAAAATAAAATATACATATTTAATTTATCAAATATTATAAACCATGTTTAAATGTTTATAATATATACTTTTTAATATTTGTAAAGGCGCTAAAAAATATAACACAGACAACAAAAATAATTTTATATAGATATAACAAAAGAAGATTTACTTATAAAAGAGGTCAAACTGATAAAAAGTAGACAATATCATAAGCGGGAAGTACAATTTAATTAACGCAAACGAAGTCATAGACAGATACTTGTATAACAAGAACCATTCAATATTTAAAATACTCGCATAGCAAATTGTTCACACATCGTATACTTTATTATTATTCGATATCCATAAAATTTCGTTACGTCGTCACGAATATAGAGGCAGGTGTAGATTGATCGAAGTCAACATCGCGTTAAATGACTTCGAAATAACCATTATTGGTTTGTTTAAATTGGATTTTTTTAAGGTTTGTATGAGACTTTTCATGGCAAAGGGTCGCATTTAGCTACGCCCCTCAGTATGCAATGTATTGAAATCGGACGGGAAATGGAGAATACGAAACGGATAGGATCTAGTGTTAGGATACTAACATTAGGCTCTTTCTGCTTCTCCACCGGTATTCACGGTGGAATCCCTTGGCACCGGTAGCCCCGGCAGGTGACGATCAAGGAGGAGCGCTGTGAGGTTTTTAAAGTTCCACTACTGTGCGGTTTCGTAGGAACTTCCTTCCACGCACCACGGAACTGTGGAATTGCCTACCCGCGGCAGTGTTTCCAGGTCGATATGACATGGGTACCTTCAAAAAGCGCGTCTATCTCCACCTTAAAGGCCGGCAACGCACCTGTAGCTCCTCTGGTGTTGCACGGGGCCGTGGGCGGCGGTAATCACTTACCATCAGGTAACCCGAACGCTCGTTTGCCTTGTCCTTTTCCATAAAAAAAAAGTTCCATATGTAAGAAAAGGAACCCTTAAAGGATTATTCTGTTGTCCGTCTGTCAAGAGTATTTATCTCAATAACACATGGATGTATCAAGCTAAACCTAATATCAAATTTCCAGGTCTACGATCCCTTGGAGTACAGTAAAAACTAATTCTATGTTACCGCAATCAAAATATAGTGTTTGTATATTTTATATATTTTATCCATCTTTTTATATATTTTGTACACGTTTTTGTTTTAGTATATTTGAATATTTATAGTTCATTTTTAAAGTGTTATTCCACACTTAGGAAAGAAAAATACCTATTTAGAAAACGTATAAAAATCCGTATTTTTACTCAATGTAACCCGCATTTAAAGTCATATACGTGTCAAAATAATTTAAACTAATGTTTCTTTCTCTAAAACTATTTCAAACAAAATAAATAATGAATTTTAATGAAATATTATGATATGAAGTAGTTTTGTTAGTTTACTTTGCTGTTTTCGGTTTCAACTTTAGTTTCTACACTTGAAGTCTTGAAACTATGCAAATATATTGAATTGAAAAGTTATTTTTAATTATTTTATACTTGCAATAGTGTTCATCTCCCGGCTACGCCTACATCATCATAATTTTGAATGAAATATTTAATCCTTGCCTTAAAATAACGAGGCAAAGCGAGGCGTGGAATTCAACAAATAGCTCACGAATTCGGCAAAAAATTTGAAACGGAAATATTTTGTAGGCAACGAAGTGTCTTAACATTAGGTTTCCAGGTTCCCTTTGCCAACTGTGTGATACAGCGTAAAATTATAAAAAAAAATTTTTGGAGGTAGCTTGAAGAATTGAAAAGCACATTGATTATTGTATACTATATATGTATATAAAAGATAATGTCAAAAATAAATAAAAAATAGATTAAAAAAAAATAAGAAATACAAAAAAAAACGTTAATAAGTCATAATTGTGGTAACAGAGATTGATTCAGACGCGAAGTAGTTTTCTAATATTTTTCGAATGTTGTGAGTTATTGCATGTTCAGCCAATGAATTTAAAGCTATATATATATAGGTGTTATATGAGTAGCCATCAAGGAGAAGCAGCAGTTGCAGGGTAGGCAAAGATAACTTAGTGTTAAGACATTCCGTGGTTCAATTTTAAGCCTTTTCCAAGACATTGCGAGTTGAGCAAAGCAATGTAACTAGGAAATGAAAAAAAATTAAATATATTACAATATTTTCAATATATAAATATATATAATATATGGACCGAATTGAATGTATCAAATATCTCAAATGTACGTTCCAAATAGATTAAAATTCACAACCCACCTTCACTCATAGGTTGTTATTATTATAATAAGATACAATCAACCAATTATTTTTCTCACCGTTATCTTTAGCAGTTTAGTTTTCTTATTCTTATAACAAAATAAACTGGGCATTGAGTTCCGCCACTGAACACGCGATATCTTGAAAATGATGTGGAAAATTTAAACTATGGGATACGACGTGAAACTAACAAAAATATACATATTTCTCACCGATGACATCGCTAAAAATAATTGAATGACAACGACATTTACCAAATATGGTAATAATAACGATAATTCCAAAAACTAATGATTAACATAAAATTTAAATTTCTGATTTCGCATTCATCATAACAGCTTGTAGCGAATTTAACGGAACGACTGTCCGGAACGAATCCCGTTGCAAACTTTTCAAATACACTTTTCAAACAAAATTTAAATTTCCATTTATCAAGGATCAAACCCGATCCATTCGTTCCACTAGCAAATGATATTGCATTGTATTGTACTACTGAGTTATTGCGTTAAAAGAGCGTAAGTCCTTAAACTACAGTCACGTGAAAATAAGCTTTAAAACAAACGAATATAGTCTAAATTGAAATTATCTTAATTTTATATCTTCAATACTAGATTTTTTAGAAATTGAAATAAGCAAAATAACTGCTGTATAACTGAATGCTTAAGAATCAATTTTGTGTACTTACAATTGACTAACAACATCTACTGACAATCGAACTGACTTAACTGACAATGTTAAATGTAATGAAAAAAATATTTTATACACATAGTTTTAGGGTCAAAAATTAAACAACATATTTATTTGAACTGGTGACATACGCTTTGATAGCCGTGACCTATTAGCAATGACAAAACATACGGTTGTCAGCATGATAGTGGATTTATTATGGGGTAGATTTTAGTGGTACGACGACCCTTATTAATATTAAACTAGGGTTGAGTATTATAAAATTTTTCAACCCCCCAAATTTAATTGTGTTGCAAATAATTAGAAGAAGCGTAACAAGGGTTGGTTTTATTTGTTGTTGCAATGAAATTATGCTCTTGTATTGTATTAGTTGAATCAACAGCTTGGTTACTTATTTTAATAACAGATTAAATAATGTAACCATTTCGGTTGTTTCATTCAACTTGTATTGAGGTCGTTGTGGCGCGGTGGGGCAGCGTCTAATTGCACATGCGGTGGTAATGTATACGATTCCCATTCGAGGCGAGGACTTAGGAAATCTTGGGTGAAATTAATGAAGAAAAATTGAAGGTATTATAGTAGGTACTTAAAAAAAAGAAGTATCCAGAATTTATAAAAGATGCCGATACATTTTTACAATATTACACTCGAGAACATTAATCCATATACACATGTTTAATTTTTTTACCTTATTCATAGCCCGAAACATTATTTGTATGCACTTTAAAACAATTTCGAGTCGGTTTCCTTTCGCTTAGAGATTTTATGATATCTTCCTTTAATGCTACCATAACCCTCCAAGAAATCTACATGCCAAACTGCAGCTTTCTACAGCCCGTATTTTCAACTGTCACTTAGTTAGTTAGTTGAGGCCGGTCGTGGCGCAGCGGCACGAGGTGTGACTGCAAAACCGACTGGTTGTGGGTTCGATCCCCACTCGAGGAGATGAAATATTTACTTAAATTTATATTTCCATTTCTTCGCTCTGGTGTCGAGGTTAAGCGCGGCGTTGAGTTCTGCCACTCAACACGCAATGCCTCCAGAATTCGGCAGAAAGTGGGGAACGGAGTGTCTTAACAATAGGTTCCCTCTGCCTACCCTGCTGTGTGCGGGATACAGCGTGAAGCTAATTAATTAATTAATTAATTAATTAACTTAGTTAATAATGGATACATAGATATCAAATCAATTACGGCGTTGAGTTCCGCTAATCAACACACTGTGTCTGAAAACTAGGTTCCCTCTACAATATTATACCGATAAAAGTGTGAATCTAGAAAAATATATAGACAGATAATGATCATTACCAAATTAAATGACGCAAATTATAAACAAATAATAATTTCCCACCCCACTCAGCTACCGACAGAGTACTAATACAAATAAATCAGATCAACAATTGAACACACTTAATGACAGCTCAAACGTAAAGAAGAAATGATGAAAAACAAATTCTAAATGGTTTCCCAGTTCAAATAGATACCGTTGTAGTGCCGCGTGGCGCTATACAACTTTCGCTGGAAAGCTCTAAAAGCTATAAGACGAAAGCTTTATCAATTTTAAACTTTATTACATTGTAATATAGACAAATTTTATTTTACCATGCGTAAATAAATACACTGTAGATTAGTAAGAGACTAAAGTTCGAATATAAAACAAAGTTATATTTACCTATAATTGAACTGATTTTGATTCTTATTGTAATAATGATAGAATTGTTAATATTTTTATAGAATGCACATCAATTTTTGTCCATATTCAGATGCACGCGTCCTCCCATAGATAATAAATGGTTTCGGCAAATAATTACTTTATTTGATTTTGGATGGATGATGGTAGCCGGCAAATACACCCTCGTGGGAGCTTGTGGGGCTTAGCTTACGTTTTATTTTTGATTTTATAATTGAATGACACTGTTATATTCAAATTTGGAACTCGATTATAATATTAAATGTTATAGATATATTATACTTTTACGCGGGTAGAAAATGTGTACCTGTGCTTGGTGATTGTGGATTCGGTTTGTAATGAAAAACTAATATACTAATAAAGAACTATAAAAACTTCAATCGTTTCGATGTAATCCATTGTAACTGCGGTCAGAGTTACCTCGGATATTTAGTATACATATGTTGCATGTCTTAAACAATTTTTAGTTATTTCCATTTGTACCATATATTAATTACCTTATATAAAAATATAGAAATCTTTATAATTCAAATATAAAAAAACTGATTATCTTTTTACGTTATATTTTTTAAAAAGAATCGAATCTACTACCATCACGTTAGTTACTCCATTGCTACAACACGACGACATCGTTAATATTAAAAAGTCAAAGTAAAAAACATTTCTCCAATATACTTCTGCTGAATACCAAATTATCTCAGATTGTTTGTTATACTCGCAATTTAATATTTCATTAATGAAGTCCCACGCAGAAAAAGCTAAATTATTATTTGGTTACTTAAAATAGAATACTAATTACACGCGCTGAAAAATAGATGTCTCTTCGGGAGGAATATGAAAACCGGAATGTCTTGATACCTGATAATTTAATATTTATTAACATATACATCTCTATCTCTATTTATATAATAAGACAGTAAAAATATTTTGTCGGTAAATTTAGTAATTTTGACTGAAATGGATAGAGGGACACTTAAAAAGAATAATAGAAAGCAAAAAGATTTTTTTTGAATTTCTTGTCTGTCTGTCTGTCTGTCTGTCTGTCTGTCGACATATTTTTGTCCGCATTTTTCTCTGAAAGTACTGAACCGATTTACTTGAAAATTTCACCAATTGCTTTGTTTTAACTCAACTTAACTACTAAAGTTTAGTTCATCAAAATCGGTTCATTAAAAAAAAAGTTATCGTCATTTGAAAGAAGTCGTAATTAATTCAACACAGAGATAAAGAACGATCTTGAAAGAAATATCAAGTAAATACAAAGATTTTTTGGTTGGTTCGTTCATATAATATATGTAACTAATTTAAAAACTGTACAGGAGTTAATATGCAATTATTACAGTTATTTTACAAAGAATATTATGAATCCTTCAAATCAATAATTTAACATTTAAGGCTGTTTCTGAATGAGTAAATTAAATTATTCACTGACATCAGCACATTTAACAGAGTATATTATATAGGTAAAAAGAACATAAAGTTACAAAAATATATACGTGTAATAAATAATTAGCTTTATGTATATTTTATAAATATCAAATATCAACAATGGTCGTATTTTTTTATTTAAAATAATCAAAAATTCTTTGACGATAATGGTGTTAAAAACATCATATTAGAAGTCATTATAGTTGTCAATCAATTCTGCTTATTAAATCAATAATCATGTATTTTAAGCGGGAGAAGCCGTGGGCGAGCCGCTCGTACATAATAAAAGTAATATTTTATAAAAGTATAAGAATTTGTTAAGTTATATAGTAAAAAAGTTTAAATTTCTGATTAACATGAATCAGACAAGTAATAAGCAACTCGCATTTTGTTGATGAAATATAATTTTACGCTGTATCCTGTATATAGTAGGACAGAGAGAGGAAACTTAATCTAATGTTTAGACCCTGTGTTTCCCATTTTCCACCCAATTCCCAATTGCCCAATAAAATTAATATTATTATATACTTATATATGAACTTCACACTGTATCCCGCACACAGCAGGGTAGGCAGAGACGGAGAGAAGAAAGAATATGTTAAGACACTCCATTCCCCATTTTCCGCCGATTTCTAGAAGTATAGCGTATTGGGAGGTGGAACTCAACGCCACGCTTTGCCTCGATACCAGAGCGAAGAAATAAAAATATATATTTAAATAAATATTTGATTTCTGCAAATGGGAATCGAACCAGTCACACACTTGTGCCATGACTGGCCTGATATCATATATTTATTTCATTAAAAAATTCTAAGATATACTGATTATGTTGCCGCGCCTATTCCAGTGTGTTGCGAAAATATGTAAAAAAAAATGATATAATGATTATAAGAATAATGATACTAACTATATTGTCTTTATATGGTAGTCCACGAGATAATCATGGTAAATGAATATTTTTGCAAACAAATTCAAATTTAAAATTCGATCATTAATATACCTACCTACTAGAGGGCACTCGTAGGACTCATGAAATATTTAATATTTCTATTTCCTTAAATAATAAATATTTAATATTTCTATTTCCTTGCTCTGGTAACGAGGCAAAGTGCGGGATTGAGTTCCGCCACTCAACACGTAGTGCCTCAGGAATTCGGCGGAAAGTGAGGTATGAAAGTGTTTTAACGAGAACGGGGTGTCATTACACTAGATTCTTAGGTTTCGTCTGCCCTGCTTTATGCGGGATATAGCGTGAAACTGAAAAAAAATTAAAAAATATATATCTACCTAATGGTTATTAGTACATTTTAATTTGAAATATCTTTAGAATATTCATATTCGCTAGATAGATGAATAATAGAATTTTTGACGATCACAAAGGGTGTATTGTCAATAGGTATGTCAATGAGATCTCGAAATTCCAAATCCCCTAATAAAATTTGTAATGACATTCAATTTGGTACCCTTCAAAAATTCGCCACCGCTCTTCCGACATTCCACAGAGAAATCAAACAAGAGATTATAAATCGTAGAATTTTTATTTATTGCTAACAAGCGATTATTATGAAAATATATTTTTGTCATCATTAATTTTATATACATTTTATCTTTTATAAATTATTATATCTGTATTTACATTTCTTGCCAAAATTACGAATAAGCATTAAATATTTCGCCCATTTCATTTCATGCAACAATAACGTATTTGTACTATTTGAAATATTGCGGTAAACGCAATCAAAGTTTGTTAAATAGCATAACACATTAAATAAAAATACATTAACTTACTTTAACGTATTGATTTTTAAGAGATATAAAAAATGGAATTACGTCATTATTACACTAAATGAGCCATTTGTTTCAAAATACATATATTATCGAGTCAATAATACAAATACTTTTTGTTTTATAAAGTTTACCAAAGAGTAATTTTGGAAGTATATTATAAATAAGGAACGCAAAATCTCAAGAGTATCGTGACAGATTTTGTACTTCAAAATTATTGTCATTATCACTAACTACGTCTATTTGTTCTTGGTCGTTTTCACAAGAGGCTGAATTATTTTTCGAGCAAGATGCCTTCGAGCAACAACATTTCTTGGTTCTTCCATCGCTAGTCATTGGGCTTTCCTCTTTCTTCAATTTAACACGGCGGTTTTGGAACCAAATTTTTACTTGTTTCTCTGAAAGTTTTAGCCTTGAAGCGATTTCAATTCTTCTCAGTCTAGACAAATACATGTTCGTAGAAAATTCTCTTTCAAGCTCCAATAGTTGAGTGCCTGTAAAGGCAGTGCGAATGCGCTTGCTAGAATCTTCTTTAAGAGGTAAACGTTTTAAGTCCTTTGAGTATCCAGGAAGTAGTTCTTCTTGATGGGCCAGAGGTGGGCTTGGAGTGCCATTTCTGCTTTCACTTGACAATGATGGTGATCTCTGACCTTGACTCTTAGAAGGCGACGTAGCTGCAGATTTGTAGGGATGGTGTAAGTATGGTGACACCGATTTCTTTCTTCGTCTAACAAAAGCTTCTTGTTCTTCAGATTTAACGTAACTTTCGAATTGATGAGTATCGCCTTGTATCGGTTCATACACTGGTTGACGAGGCAGTTGATGAATGAGTGGGTATCGAAAATTTAAATGTTCCAAAAACGGTCTGAACAAATCTGGAGCACGTTGTTGATGCTGCAGCCCCAGACTCAGCAAATTGTTCAAGCTTCCTGGGTAAGGGTACGGAAGAAATTTTGGCCTAACATCCATATGATGGCTCATAAGGTTCGTGTATGTTTGTATCGGATCACTTGTCATTTCAGCATTTTTGCAATCTTTCGTTTCACTTATTAACGCGTCTACCAAAAATGATCGGGACATGTTGAGAACTTCTCACTGTGGCGTTTGCCTTGTGACTGATTAAGCAGGGTGAGATCTCCTAAAGTAACAATTATAAAAACTACCCCCACTTAGAGCACCCTATTGTAAATAAACACAATGGCCTCACTCGAAGCGTTTTGGCAATTATTTGGCCCGTCCCACCCTTTTGTCGGCGAGCCGTCAGCCCCAGTGTTAGTAAAGAAAAAAAACTGTATTCTTATGAATGGAACATTTTAGTAGCTATGAATAATTTTGTATGGGTTCCTAACATCCCTCATATCTGTCTCATTAAACTCAATTTGGTATCTGTTTAGTTCGACTGATATATCAAAGCTGGATACTTGGTTTTTTGGTGAAGTAATATAAAATTAAAATAAATAGTTTATACTGAATAAATTATTAATTTAGATTTTAGCAAATGTCTTAAAAGAAATTTCTTAAAACCTTAAAAAAAAGCTATTTAGTTAGTTTTATATACATTATTGTCATAAATGTGATGTATAATTGATTATATATAATACATTCTAGTATTATTTCTGAAAATAATAAAATTTTTAGAAATAAAATATCAAAACGCTTAAATCCATCATTACAACTGAACATTAATTAGGTATGAATACCCTATAATATGAGCCGTATGCTGTACACGTGATTTTGATACTCGTTCAAAGAAATAGAAGGGTGGGAGCACTAGCCCCGCCCTTAGCTACCCTTATTAAAGAACTAGTTTATGAAATATTAAAAGGGTGAATAATATTGTTATATTAGTAATTGTGAATCAATTCATGTTATTATCATGTCAAGAATAATTTAAGTGCAAGTTGAAAGTAACTATACGGTTGAACGTTAAGTGATATGGGATGGGATGCTGTGTTGTACCATATTTAAATCTCTGCATCCAACTGGTTTTCATGTTTAACAAAGAAATTTTAAGAATTTGTTACATGATGTCTTTATAAGTCAGTAAAGATGAAGCCGTATATTGAATAAAAACTTTTCATTTAAAGCCACAAGTATGAAGTAGATTCTTTTTAATCATCACACCGTATTCCGCAAATAAAAAAATGGCCAGTGGAAACGTAGTGTTAAAATATTCCTTTCTCGACTTTTTGGCCAATTTTCGAGACATTGCGTTTTGAAAGGCTTTTGGAACTCTATACCGCAGTTTGTCTTGCTACTAAAACGAATATATGAAAATATTTCTTTCTCTCGAGTGGAAACCGAAGCCACAACAGTCGCGGCTTTCAAATACTATGCCGCCACGAAACTAGAGCCACAAGTACAGCAATAATATGGTTTTTAACTTAATTTTTCAGAAACTGTTTCTAAAGAAGAAATTTAAAAATCTATACATATAATAAAATTGTAACTGATCACTGTCTGCATATGGAAAATAAATAAGAAAATCTATCATTGGAGGAAATTATCAATGCGTTTGTGCAAATAATCTCAGAAATAACTTAACTTATTTAAATTCAGTTTTCATTTTTAATTTTGACAATCTTTTGTCATCATTTAGTGTTTATTTTATTTTAATGGGTGCTAAAATAAAAAAAAATCGGTTCGAAAATAAGTTCGACTTGGCTTGTCGATTTGGCTGAAACTGAAGTTATCAGATGATGTTGTCTTTAAAATGATATTTTTTTTAGTATCTGAAAGTAATTCGTATTAGTAAATAAATAATAATGTACTTCAAGCAAACCCCGAGCGGGTTACTAGTGTATCATTTAAATTTATTTAACTCGATTATCTATAGTAATAAAAATGTATAGTGAACTTGAGTGTATTTTAAAAATATAACCTCGAAAGATATGTATTGAGTACTGCATATATGTATGTAGTACCCAATATAAGATCTTAACTAACTCTTAATGTCTTTACTGGAACAGATGTATAGAGTAGAACTTAGAAATAAAACATCAATTAAGCTAGTGGTATTTATTCCAAGCCGTCTCAAAGGGCGTCATATATACATACATATATATTTCGTTTGATTTCTATTAGAGGCAATAAATATAATAATTTTTAAGGCACGATAAATGATAATCTTAAGTTTATCTTAAAAATTTACAAATCCAAATATGTTGAATATTAGCATTAATTACCTGAAAAGGAATTTGCACCCCCAACTTTTGTACTATATTAGAGTATAGTGTAAAATGTTTTTTTATGTCTTTGACTTTTATCATTATTAGATACAATAAACGAAATCATTTTAAATGACAAAGGACGCATGACCATTTTAACGTAAAATTTTGCTTTACGGTACCGGTTACCTCCGTGTTTAAAAAGATTCAAAACTATAAAAAACTAATTTAAATTCAATATAAATGAAACAATTTAATAATTTTACGTACAATTTTAAAAAAAAATGGCTTTACTATCATCGTTTTAATAATGATAAATCTTGATGAGTTTGGAATGACTAAATTAAATATTAATCTATAATTATTTTATTACAATTTTTTTGTATTTGAGCTATTTCATAATATATTATATCTAATAGTTTATTATTCGGAGGTCTAAATTAATTCCGAGGAGCATATTTTCAAAATATTTGGAGAATATTTAAAGTGACAAAAAGTAAACAACTGTAACCAAGGCTATCTCTATATAGCGAAAAAGAAAAAAAATCCATGTGAAAAGAAAAGTACTCGCAAAATCACACAATATAAATTAATAATAGTTTTGTAAATCTTACATCAACGTAACCGTTTTATTTAGCTTGTTAAGTGAAAAATAGAAAATTATTATTAAATAATTTTCCATTTTTCTTTAAAGAAAACAATAGTAAATAATGATTAGCTTTATAAGTATTCAACTCCCTTCGTTTTAATATTTTTAATATAATATATACGTTAGTATACTTACAAGTACTTACTTTAGTACTAGTGGAGTAGACAATTTTCGGCAATTACTCTAGCTTGCGAAAAATTAAGAACCAATAATATCAATTTTAAGTTATGTTATCAGAGTATGATAACAATCATATTGGGCTAGGCACTCTAATGGGTACTTGAAAATAAAAAATATAAATACAAGAATTTCTAAAAAAAAAATTTACTTATAAAAAGATAATCTAAGAGACCTCAATTCTTTATATTCTGGTTAATTTTCGACATATTGCGTGTTAAGTGACAGAACTTAATGCCAAACTCTATCTTGTTACCAGAGCGAGAAAATCAAAATAATTTATTCTCCGTCTTGGGAATTGAATCAACAACCGTCGCGCCTACAATCAGATACTGTGCTGTTGTGGCACAACGGTCTCAAACTATCTGTTTATTGAATTATTATAGCTGATCGAACTTTATAATGTTTCACGACAGATTCACTATTATCTCGTAATCATTTGATGTACCAACATGACACACCTGGGTATTCAATACTCCCCCATATCAGCAACCCTTTCCCCATTATGGGTTCGAATCCCAGAAAAAAAAGTTGAAATATACACTGTATAGAGTCTAAATTAGAGGAAAAAATGTATAAGGTAATATTTGCTTTATATTGTTATTTTCTATCCATTGTTCGGTCGTATAGTTCGTGATCATTTTTGGCTTCACCAGATTTTTAACAATAAAAATTGTAAGTAAGATAGTACAGTCGTTTTGCCATTTTTTTTATTAAAAAAATGCGTCATTGCACTTTTGTAAGTAGCAAATAATTCACAATTGTTTAAAGTAAAAGGATGGTCGCGATATTAGTACAAGTAATAATAATAAGCCAATCACTCCTGGTTTCCGTTTTCCAAAAGTTACCAAACCATTTATGGGACAAGGTATACAGAAGTGATTTTAAATTATTTAAAATTTAAATATAAAATATATGACTAGCCAAAGCCTCGTATTCAATTATTCAATTCAATATTATTATTGATTATTTGAGGCCAGTCGTGGGGCAGAAGCACGAGCGTACGACTATAAACGCGACAGGTTGTGGGTTCGATTCACAATCGGGGTAATTAAGTACTTAGTGTTTTTATTTCCTCGCTGTGCTAACAAGACAAAGCGTGGCGTTGAGTTCCTCCACTCAACAAACACAAGCTCACGAAGTTACATACAAATTTGACGTTTAAAAAGCCAGGTCAATCTTTGATGATGATTCAAATTGAATAACGAATATATAAAATTTTAATGTGCCAAAGTAATTTAGCAGCGCAGACAGAGAGAACTTGGATGACAATAGTCAATTTCTGAATTAAATTATAATTTTAAAATATTCTTTACTTGGATAAACATTTGCCTGAACTTATACTGCAACATTAAATGGGCAAAATTTTGTTACCTACTCATTACAGATTTATGAAAAATAACAACAAATTTAATTAAACTGCTGCATCCCCCATATAGCAGGCTACAGTGTTGGCAGAGGGAACCAAGAGTCCAGACACTCCGTACCCTAATTTCACCCCATCTTCGACCTATTATGTGCATAGTGACAGGCTTCAACGTAAGGAAACAAAAATAATTCTTTAGCACGAGTGGGAATAGAACCCACCACCGTCAAGTTTACAGTGAAATATTGTGAAGTGCCACGATAACGACCTCAAACAACAAATAAAAAAAATATCTTTTAATATACTTTTAAAATAACATTAGAATATATACTAAAGAAAAATAAATTAATTTAATAAGATTTCTGGCTTTGTACTTACAACATCCGCTATGCCACAACAATACAAACCTAAACTAACTTAACAACCAATCTTTAAAATCCAATTTACCTTACGTTTTAAATGTTTAAACATATTAAAGCACAATTACTTGAAGTGGCAAACTTCTATAATGACAAAAGGCGAAGCGGAAATGCCTATAGAGGTGTAATGACCACCTGCGAAAGTCATTTCATTCACAAATATATGGAATTCTTCGACGCCTCACTGTCTGGCCGTGTCTCATTCATACTAAATCAATGAATGAATTTTTGTATGAGGTTTTGTATTATATACATTGTATTGTAGTGTATTGTATTGTATTGTATTCTATAGTAATACATTGTATTGTAGAAGATTAGAAATTGATAGTGTAGTATTTTTAAAATGTAGAGCCAAAGATTTTGGGTATTGTTCTGAACACCTCCGAACTGTTGATTTATTAGTTTTTTTTGTTACATTTTGCGTTAAAGCATTTTTTTTATTGTAACGTAACAAGTGTATACCTTATATGGGTATTTGATTTACTTAGTTATATAAGATGATTGAGGTCGTCGTGGCGCAAGGGCATAACCGCAACTGTAAACGCCACGGATGTGGGTTCAGTTCCCAATCGAGAGTGAAGTATTTAATATTTCCATTACTTTACTCTGGCAACGAGGGACAGCGCGGCGTTGAGTTCCACTCCTCCGTAATGCTTTAAGTGGAAACGACAAAAGGAGTGTATTAGAACTATGTTTCTAGGCTGCCAACCCTGATATATGTGGGCTAAACCGTAACGGCAAAAAAAATTAAAATATATTATATAAAAATATTAATATTTTTTCATCTGCACTTGTTGGCTCTTACCTGGCAAAAAGTAGATGCCTACAAAATTTACCGAACTTTCTCCAAGAAAAAGAAATCGAGTCGCCATCGCCAGGACTTTCTGTTTTCTCTACAATATATATATAATAAATTAAAATATACTGAAACCCGAATATAGTAAAAGTATTTTGCTTTAATTTAATAAGAAAATTTTTGTGTTATATAAATAGAATTGGACGTTTTGGTACAGCGGCACCACGCACGATAATAAACACGACGGTTGTACGTTACCACTTGAATTATCTTTAATTTTCCGCACTAGTCACTAGACAAAAACCCGGCGTTAAGTTCCGCCTCTCAACATACAATGTTTCGAAAACTCCAATCGAATGGAGTGTCTTAAACCAAGAAATATAAAGTTAATTGTGACACTATTGTATTTTGTAAATAAATTCACAGAAATTGATTCATATGAACTAACAATATTCTAACAAATAAATAATAATACAACACTTATTTCTGTTCACAAAAACTAATAAAGCACATTGCTTCTATTGAGAATCGAATCCCCACCCCTTATATGTACGTGCCGTGCATACATAATGTAGGTATAGTAGAGGATAGCTATGATTGCTAATTAGTTTATAGCAGCAATTAGTATAGCCATTGTGGAACAGGTAGAATATTGTGCGACTTAATATGATGCGCGTCCATTCGATTTTACTTAGGTAATTTAAGGAATTTTTTGTATTTAATATAAACTTCAGTTTTTTTTATTCAATTCTATTGGGTAGAAGGCGTTGGGAATGGAGTTTCTTAACACTAAGGTCACCTTACTTACCATGTTGCGCGGGTAAAAGAATTTTTAACGTATATTTTCGCGGAGTAGGCAGAGAGAACTTAATTAAGACACTATGTTCTGTGGTATAGAGTTGAACAGTTTATTATGAAATGTTATCCATTTTTTATGACGGAGCTTAACGTAGTTTGTCTAATAACACTGAGCTATAGGAGAGAATGCTTGATAACCTAGTGTTAAAACATTCCGTTACCATTAAGACGCTTGCGCTCCCCACTTTCTGCCGAATTCTCAAGATTTTGAGTGTTAAGTGGCGGAACTCAACTTGCCTCGACACTAGAGCGAAGAAATAAAAATATAAAATTAAATAAATATTTCATTTCCTAGAGTAGAGATCGAACTCACTCCTACCAGTCGCATTCACAGTCACACACTTGTGCCTCTGCGCCACGACTGGCCTGTCTCGTTGCCAGGGCGAAGAAATGATAATAAGAAATATTTCATTTCCTCGAATGGAAAATGAACCCAACCATGTATCATAGCGTACTACGACCATCGCGTTTAAAGTTGCACGCTTGTGCCCTTGCGCCACCACGGCCTCATCTAATATAATTGGAAAAGTAAAATAGCCTAATGTAGGAAACGCAGGAGACATCCCCCTCCCCACAGACCGCCCAATTTTCGAGTGTTGGTATTGAATGGCGGAAATCAACGGAGGAGGACCGAGGAGAAGAAAATAGTTTATTGTCTCGTGTGGGACTCGAGCTCGCGACCATCGCAATTATAGTCATTCGTCATTCCACTGCGTTATGACGCCTTTTTTATTGTATTATACTTATTTAAATAACATCTTCGTTTTATTATTATATGCATTGTCTTGAAGAGAAACGAAAATTCCTATAAATATTTTAAGAGATTCTATTGATTCTGACAAGTCTGTCTGAAATTATTGGCAGTTAACTAATTTGCTCGAAGTAACCCAATCATCTAACTTTAGCTTGTTTTCGTTAAATTTTAATTGTTATCGTGAACCGTCTATTTGCAAAGGTAAAATTAAAGCTAACTTGGCACGGTTGGAATGTACTTTATTGATGACTAGCGGCTCGCCCACGGCTTCGCCCGCTTAAAATACATGATTACTGATTTAATAAGCACAATCGATTGACAACTATAATGACTTCTAATATGCCTTTTTTTTACGACATTATCGTCAAGGAATTTTTGATTGTTTTAAATAAAAAAATACGACCATTGTTGATATTTAATATTTATAAAATATACATAAAGCTAATTATTTATTACACGTATATATTTTTGTCACATTAGTAATCGAATTTAAACTGTTAAATTGTTAATTCATAATTCTAAAACTCTGTT
>JAAIXJ010001881.1:169285-286363 GCA_013403705.1 Heliconius hermathena
TAAAACAAAGCAATTGGTGAAACTTTTAAGTAAATCGGTTCAGTACTTTCAGAGAAAAATGTGGACATACATATCGATAGACAGACTGACAGACAGAAAAGAAATGTAAAAAAAATCTTTTTGCTTTCTATTATTATTTTTAAGTGTCCCTCTATCCATTTCAGTCAAAATTACTAAATGTACAGACAAAATATTTTTACTGTCTTATTATATATAGAGATATATAGAGATTATAGGTTCAAAATTGGAAAAAAAATATATATTTCCCTCTTAAGTATTCCTTCGACCGACACGATATTTGTTAACACAACAAAAAGAAAGGAACAGAGATTTTCATCACTTTTTTACTTATTCTCACGCCTTGAAATGTTTAAATATCTAAAAACTTACAAAACATAAATCTAAGAAAAAAGATATATATAAAAAAAACTTCGTTTTTATATTTTGCTAAACAGTATTTTGAGAAGAAAAAACGCTACAAAATATTTTTAATAAAATTAATAATATTTCTTAAATCTTCAGTCAATTGACCATGAAACCATACGCTGTAGAGGTATATTATTGAACCAAAGAAACCTAAAATTCCCATGCTCTCAGCCTCTTGACGCCCTAATTGCTTGTCCGATTGATTGTCAAACCAGAGTGGTCTTGAAGGTTTTGACAAACTCGTAGGGTATGGTACAAAGGATAGACTTTAATGTTAAATTACCAGGCTTTATGTATTGTATGTGTTGGGATAAATATTTTTTTTACCACATAACACAGTTTGAAGACGGAACCTGGGAACCTAGACAAGATACTCTGGTCCGATTAGAACACTTCCGTTTCAAATTTTCCGCCAAATTTTGTGGGCATTGTGTGTTGACTGTGTTGACTAGCGTAACTTAACACCCCGCTTTACCTCGAGACCAAAGCAACGAAATAAAGATATTAAATATTTCATTTCCTCGAGTGGAAATCGAACCCATAACCTGTTGCGTTTACTCAGTGCTACGAACGGGATTCAGCGTGAAGCCAAAAAAAAATCTATTGTATATTCAAATCGCTTATTTCTCATATCTTATAACGCTTTTCTTGCACAACACCCCTCTTACTTTAAACAACCGCAATCCCATTGTGCCAATAACATAACGTTAAACTTACTGTCAATGTCACATTAAACCTTTGTAATTTTTTTACCTGAGCTTTTTACTGAGCTTTTGTTTCTTTTACTCTTTTGTTTACATTATTCTATTAGTAGTTATTCTATAGTTCAATTAAAAACACTTATTTTGAGTACTACTTGCATATTGTAATTAACATATTTTGAAATCAATACTCTATTTAGTACGCAAAGTATTGACGATTTTCTTTTACAAAGCTATTACAGTCAAAGGAATAATAATTTTATGTTTTCTTTTTAAATGAAAATGTGTATTAGTATTTTGCTTGGCGGTTTTAAGAGTAGAATATTAATATTTATGATATATAGATGTGGCGATATCTATTTTATAGTAGGTTTATGAAATAGACTATTGTGACTCAGCATTTGACTGTAAACGCAAAGGTCGTATATTCGATTTCCACTTGAATTGTTATAATTTCCTTGCTCTGGCAATAAGACCAAGGGCAGCCGAAATTTTGGCGGTGCGTACGGATCGGAGTTTCTTAACAATAGCCTCCTACTCTTCTTAATGCTGGATTCAGTTAATTTTGATGACGTTCTTGTTTACTCAAAATGCCTAAGTGAATGAATTTAATTTTAGTCTCTTTAATTTATAATTTAATATACATAGATGTTTGACAACTCTACAAGTATATAAGAGAACAATAACACAAAGCTTTTTTCTCATATAATAGAACGATTTTCATAGAAAATGGTAGCTAAAAACATTCTTTAACTTTAAGTGGTTAACCTTTGAACCAACAAACGCTTATAAATTAATAAATTCTTTTAAGGAAAAATAAGAATATTTTTTTTCCAAGTTGTTCCCGAGCTATGTAAATGTGCGGTGTACAATTTTCGTTGCGGTAACTTTATTTGCATTCTTTAGCATACTTTGTTTGTATAATAATAGGAGGTAAGGAATTTCTCATTAAGAATATATCCCACATTTTGTACATATTAAGAATGATATTTAAATTTATTCGTAGTAGTGGCGCAGTGGCACAAAGTGTGACTGTAAAATCAACTGGTTGTGGGTTCGATCCCCACTCGAGGAAAAGTAATATTTATTTACATTTATATTTTCATTTCTTCGCTCTAGTGTCGAGGCAAAGCGTTCCGCCACTCAACACGCAATGCCTTAACGGAGTGTCTTACCACTAGGTTCCCTCTGCCTACCCTGCTGTGTGCGGGATACAGCGTGAAGCTGATTTATTTTTATTTAAATTTATTTATCTGAGATTAAGTACCGCCAAAGTATAATATTCAAATATAAATAGTGATATAGAGAAACGACAAATATACATCCAAAAGTGTTCACGTAAACACTTTGGATATATGTTCGATTTCCTATATGAAATGTACATTCAAAATTATCTCGGATATAAATTCAATCAGCAGCAATACAAATAAAATAACTCTCATTCATTCTCTCGACTACGAATTAAATCCATAACCGTTGTTTTACAACATTCATATCACATGACATTGTACATCACTTATAACACAATTTCAACCTTTAACATCAAATAAACTATTTTATAAACTGATCTGAGACCGCCGTAGCGCAGAGGCACTACGGATCTGTAAGCGCGACGGTTGTGAGTTCCATTCCCACTGGGAGGAAATATATATTTAATATTTTCCCTACAATTCCGAGGAAAGTGGGGAATAGAGGGTCTTGATACTTGCGGGATACAGCGCGAAGCTAAAAAAAAAAAACAATTTCACCCTTTAATATCAAATAAAGCACGTGTTCACAAACTGATAGTGTTTTCATGGTGTTTCAAATTAAAAAAACTACGAAACTAATTTATTTGTGCGCGGGTGTTGATATAGACACCCCTTTAGTGACATGTCACTGAAGTGATTATTATTAGATGACTTAGCCTTGACACGTCAGAAAAAAAATTGTCACTCTGTTTAAAATTACTATTCCACACTGAGCAAAAAATACTATTTTAGAACAGATATAAAAAAATAACGTAGTTGGACCTATCTGGGTCTTATATATAACTTTTGGATAGAGGGATTGGATGATATTTATTCAACAGCGCGAGATCGATTTCAGTTGCGTACATTTTTCAAACATATTCAAAATATTTCTACTTTGTTTCAATATCATAAGTAAAAAATCTAATAATTATGGAAGGCAAGTTAAAATTTTTTAATGAGTTTTATATGCATACTTATTTAGAAAACTTATAAAAATTTGAACGGGAGGCGCGGGTTCGAGTCCCGCTACGTTCAAATTATTATACGTTTTCTATAGTATTTTTTTTCCTTAATGTGGATAGCACTTTAAAAATGTTAAGAAACGTTTCATATGCATTTTTTATAGTATTGTCACTTAAGCTACACTTGGCTTGCCAGTTATAATACAAATAATTAACAAAATTATAATAGACAAATGGTTCAAATTCATACATTTCATTTTATTACATAATTAATAACTTACAATTTGTACTAATAAAAGCATTTTAGAAAAAGAATTCTATATGAAATAATATAATCCCATTTTGTGAAAGTGGAATGTAATTTTGTTCCCTGTTATTAATCATAGCGTAAAACTGTAGCGACGATACGAGTGCGCGGAACAAATTGTTACAGCGTGACACATTTAGAATGTAATATAGTATTATTATATGTAGGTACTTTACTAGTCTTTGTAGATACGAGGAGGTACTAGGATCTCTGGCTCTGTGACATTACTGCTTATTAAAGTGATGAATTATTATTTTTTCTTTACTAAAATAAAAGAGGTCGCCGTGGCGTAAGCCACAAACGTGCGACTGTGAACGCGACGGTTAGAGGTTTGACTTCCACTTAGAGGAATTAAATATTTTGTAATATTTTTTTTTTGTTCTGTTAATACCGCAAATCGCGGTGTTCAGTCCTGTTCTCAACATGCAATGGCTCGAGAATTCGGTGGAAAGTGGGGAACGTAAGTATCTTAATGGGAACGGAGTGTCTTAACACTAGGTTCTCAGGCTGTACGTGGAGCTAAGAGCAAATTTCTTGAAGCTGTTTTACTGGACGGCAATGTTCAATAAGATAACAAAAATATAAATTCATAATAAAGATAAACTATTAAAAAAATATTTTAAAATAAATATTCCATCCTTTCAATAAGAAATTAATAACACTAATCCACCAATATTCACTCGTTTTTTTATCTAGATAAGGTAAAAATAAGCTTAAAAAATATTTGCTATCTGTTACATATCTGTTTTATTCTTAGTTACTTAGTCCCATATCCGTCGCCTCAGGTCTTTTTCTACAAATTTGCAGAGCCAAAGACTAAACTATTGTAAAAATTGTTTGTCAAGTTTCAAAAGGATGTATATTTTGTATGGGAATTTGCGACAGTTGATCACTTCTATTGTCTGTTTGACCTGAGTTCAATTCCTTTGACGATACGATTAAGTTCTGATGATATATATTTTATTACAAAAAAATGCAGCTTCATGCATCTTTCCTCTGAGCGGAATAGGCAGAAAGAACCTAGTGTTTAAATATGGCGAAAGCTATTGCAGTACTACCAGAAAATGAAAACAATTGAAATATTATCATTCCTCCGAACCGAGAACCATCTCGCTGACAGTCAGGTACGCTATCTCACTAAGCTACGACGGTTGCAATTTTATTTTTATCTAGCATCCCTTACCAACGATAGTTAAATAGTTTATCAGAACATTTCCTTTCTTCTTTATCGAAACATCATATTTTATTTAAGAAATATATATATTATATAATCTAAAATTTTAATTTTTACAATAAAACAATATGTAAATTTTCAATTTTTGTATCCTTAGTGTGGATTTGCACTTGAAAAATATGAAAAATTAAATAATTTAAGCATAAACATTACCTCGAATGCAGAATGAACTCACAACCATCGTAATTTGAAAACTGCTCCATAACTACGGCTTATCCTAATCCTAAGTAATGGAAATAAAATACATTTATCGAATATGTATAA
This sequence comes from Heliconius hermathena, assembly GCA_013403705.1. Classification (NCBI taxonomy): domain Eukaryota; kingdom Metazoa; phylum Arthropoda; class Insecta; order Lepidoptera; family Nymphalidae; genus Heliconius; species Heliconius hermathena. Next base: position 174,412 of record JAAIXJ010001881.1, read on the forward strand.
AAGCCGGAACTGAACCCGTGCTTCTTGGAAACCGTCCAAATGACGGTTAAAACTTCTACAGTTTCCAAGAAGCACAGGTTCAAATCCCACTGAACTACATACAAATTTATATACATTTCCTAACAAAATGGGTATAATTTTATTTTGTCTAACAAAACTATATGTAAATTTAGTTACGCATCAACGCTATTGCGACCGCAAGCCCGTTCCAGTCTCGAGCACGCTAAGGCAACTTAATGTACCCATAATGGAACTAATTTAGAATAAATGAAAAAACAAATTAAGCTTTTAGCAACATAATAGAAAATTTAAAGGTGCAATTTGATGTCAACATCCGGCGATTCGACACTTCCGGTGCGGGGAATTGTTGAATGTCATCACTAATTTAAAGCTTGCCTATTTTATGAGTGAATATTAAGGAAGGACAGTGTTTCAAATACTATGAAATAAATATTATTCTCGTATCTAAATATTCGGGGCGTTGAGTTCCGCCACTCAATGCCTCCAGAATTCGGCGGATAGTGGGGAAAGAAGTGTCTTAACACTAGGTTCCCTCTGCCTACCCTGCTGTGTACGGGATACAGTGTGAAGCTGATATATCTAAATATAAAAATTCACGACAACTGTTATCGTGAATTTTTATATTTAGATATATCAGCTTCATTTCATTTTTTCTTTTAAATTATTAAAAAACAAGTCAGCGTTGGCTATAAAGTGTGTTCTCGTAAGAGTTCAGGAAACTCTGTCTTAGTGCGATATATGCCTTTCAGCTATCAACGCCGAGTATTTGTTATTAGTAACGCACGCAGCGTTGTCAATCAGTAACGGAGGAATTTTATATAAATTGATATAAAAAATAAAAAATCGTTATAATTACTACAATAGACAAAAAGTATAAGTTTTAAAAAATTGATTTATTATTTAGCGTATTTTGACGCAATGTAGGAATCCATAATTCTTTTTTTAGTAGCGTTATATAGCATAATGTGTATGTACCACGTTATGTAGCTATTAAGACACCCCCTATGTACCGCCGTTGATTTCCTACGCACCGTCATATTTTCTAAACATTGCGTATTGAGCGAAACTTATTGTTATCACATTGAGACAATGATAATAAAATTCCAAGTGGGAGTCGAACCCACAACCGTCGACTTCACAGTTACAAAATTAGGCTTGCCATATCTAAAATTACAAACCAAGTGTAATTTTATAACTTGTACTTAACAAAAAGGTAAACTTTTAATATACAAAAACAACAAAAGATCAAAAATCTTTACAACAGTTAATTATTTACTACGTTACATGAATGGCCCAAAAACATTTAATGTTACGCTCACTTTGAATTTCATTCAGAATTCTGGAGTAGCGAGAAATTTTAGTAAAATCAGAAATAAATTCAAAATATAAGCTCTTTGTTGAGCTTTTGAGGAATAAGCTTTATTTTAGTTTATATAAAGGCGATAGATGCATCGTAAGAGGATGAATGAATGCAATAGGAAAGCTTTGAAGCGTGAAATGTCATCGTGTTTAGTTAGCGGCCTTTTTGACTACCGTCTCGGGCGTGGCCATTAAATATGTTGGCGTGTATGTGTAAATAAATATGGTACGGCGTAACTCAACGCCGCACTTTGTCTCGTTACCAAAATATTACACATACTGATATTATAAGCTAGAAAAATTTGTTTCTTTAATCGTGCAATTCTCAGAAACTAATAATTTGCTTTTTTTGTTAGAGTCCATTCGTCGTAAGTCAAGGTTCTATAACTACCATTTAGATATGGCTTTATTTTCGACTTCTACAGTCACTTCTACGTCAGTTACTTTCTACCTAAAACAACAAAAACAAGCCTTTAACTTTTTGTTAAAATAATACATTTTTAAGCTTCACGCTGTATTCTGCATATAGCAAGGTACGTAGAGGGAACCTATATATTATATACCTATATATATTCCTTAAAAATTATAAGTATACTTTCAAAAACATAAGTAACACTACAAAATATTCTCAAAATTTGAAGCTGAACACGCTTATTTCATGGCCACATAAATACCTTACACTTTGTAATACTAACTCCGCCCACTAATTGATTGCATAACCGTCGCACCCATTGATATTTGCTCATTCATAAACGACACTGGTGATACCAAAAAGATGTTTTACAACAGACAGACAAAAATAACACTTATTTTATATATACTTAGAAATATATTTCCTTATAAGCAACAACACATATAATAGATCTTTACATGTTATATATAGATCTTCTAAAAATCTTTGTCAAATTGATACGGTGTTATCTTTTTATAATAACTATAATGTGCTCAAGAATGCTATGCGTGCCTTCGATTTTTTTCTAAAAGTCAATCGTTGCAATCCTTGAATAGAATATGACACGGTGAACGGTTTTTAAAGGCAATCGTTTGTATTTTGAATCGTTTAGTCGCTAATTTGATGTTTTCGGTGGCAGTTGTGGAAATCCAAGAGATAAAATACTATTGTTGTAATTTGTCTATACAATATAAGGTATATGTAATAAGATGAAGATAAGTTGAAGATGTCGTGGCGTCGTGGAATAACGTTTTACTGTAAAACATGGTTGTGGATTCGATTCCCGCTTAGAGGAATGATTTATTCTTATTTTTCCCCTATAACCAGTAGAGTTCCCCGACTCAACATATGTTTTGAATCTAGGTGGAACCTGGAGAATGGAAAATATCTTGGTATTATAGTTCCTCTGTTCATTCTATTACATGTGGAATAAAGCTAAAATAATATTAAAACATTTAAAGCGCAATTATTTATTTTTTTTAGCTTCACGCTGTTTCCCGCACATATCAAAGTAGGCAGAGGCAACCTAGTACTAACACATTCCTTTCCCCATTAGGAAACTTACATTTCATATCCGTAAGCAGAAATCGAACCTAGCAACACCAAATACCCAAAACGGCTTCACAACTGACCGTCCAACGCACGAAACACAAATTTAATTTCGATATTCATTTCATAACAACCATAATTTGCCTCTTATCAATATATCGTGATCAACAAAACCCTCTTTTATACAAAATTGTAGTGCAAAAAAAGACATCTGCTCCACACAACACATTCTTCTATTTCCCGCGTCATTAAACTGAACAACGACACGCTTATAACAATTCTTATATAATTTCTATAATAAATTTTATGCCAAATAAACTTCTATGCTCCTCCCATCAATAAATAATACTGTATTATAGATTTTTGATCGAAAAACAGCTTTTTTTGTCAAAGAAAGTCCTTCCCGTGAAATTGTTTTTGTATTCAGTTGATAAATTTGTGGTGAATATCTGGTCTGTAGTATTGTTGCTGGGGTGGTGTAAAGTATCATAATGTATGACATGAAGTACATGTAGTTTTAGTTGGTACTCCAAATAAAAAAACCAGTTACACATTTTTTTAGTAAAGTAGAGCAGGCTGAGTCAACCTAGTCTTAAAACACTCCTTTCCCTACTTTCCGATTCTTTTAATTTTAGAGATATTGTGTGTAGAATGGCTGGATTCAATCTCGCATTTTGTCTTTCAGAGCGAGTGGGAATCGAACCTCTAATAATAGCGTGTACCACTGCTCCACGAGGGCCTCTGGGTAATAGCCCTTCCCTTGGAATTGTTTTTTTTTTATTTCGTTGATATATTAGAGGCGAGGTGAGGTTTCTGCCTTATAAAATACAAAAGAATTGTCATAGAGTGGTATGGTTTAAAGTATCATAATGTATGACATGAAGTACTTACTTGTGAATTTAGTTGGTACTCCAAATAATTGATAATTTTAAAGAGGCAATGGAAAAAGTTGGATTTATTTAAAAACAACAGTTTTTTTTTGTTAAATATTAAGATGGGCAAAAGTGTGTTATTTTCATTACGTTCAGTATAGTTATTATATAATTATAATGAAATTTATAGTCGATAAGGGATTCAAATTTGTAAGATTATTATTATAACTTAGCTTTACTCTGTATCCCTAATACCTAACAGGATACGCAAAGGGATCATAATGACCAAAAAAAGACCAAGGAACTTAATATAAAGACACTACGTTTTCCATTAAAACACGTCCGTTGCCTACTCTCCGCTGAATTCTCGAGGGATTGCGTATTGAGTGACGGAACTTTAACATAGCGAGGAAATAAAGATATAGAATGTTTCCTTCCATCTCGTTATATCATGTTATTGAAGAAAACACAGAACCGCTTGTGAACTTACACGGTTTGTAAATAAATATCAAATTGAAATATTTGTAATGGATATTGAGGCCAATCGTGGCGCAGCGGCACAAGGTGTGACTGTAAAACCGACTGGTTGTGGGTTCGATCCCCACTCGAGGAGATGAAATATTTACTTAAATTTATATTTCCATTTCTTCGCTCTGGTGTCGAGGTTAAGCGCGGCGTTGAGTTCTGCCACTCAACACGCAATGCCTCCAGAACTCGGCAGAAAGTGGGGAACGGAGTGTCTTAACACTAGGTTCCCTCTGCCTACCCTGCAGTGTGCAGGATACAGCGTGAAGCTGATTTATTTATTTTTATTTTTGTAATGGATATTTTTTTTCTGATTTCTGACTACATTTTCAATATTGATTAATGAAACGGTGGGAAGTGGGCGAAGATACAAATGGCTACCGTAGCGTTTGGCGCTTGGGCGATTTTAAAAAAAAAATTGCAATAGTGGAACCACATCCACTAGTGAAAGCGAGTGTTTGATATCAACTCTGGCGATAAACATTCTTTTCTCCTCTGTAGTAAGCCCAAGTGCGGCGTTAAGTTCTGCCACTACACAAAATATTTTGAATTCAAGTGGAAATTAGGTGTCAAAGTGTCTTTCTTGTCAATATGTTCTGTCTACCTAACTCTGGTACTAGCGTGATACGGCGTGAAGCCAAAAAAAATAAGCTTAAAAATAAATAAAAAAAAATTACTTTCAAAATAATACACAAAATAGGATAAACACATATAATCTAGTTATTAGAAATGCTCACTTGGCACCGATGATACTGACATTAGGTCAGTAGTAAGCAGATTACACTAATCACTGTTAGTTAGTGCGTGAATATTTTCATCTAAAGTTGCCTGAGGCTTTACTAGGTAATTTGGAATTGGATGGACTGTGTGTATGTAATATATATTAATATTAACTTTCACGCTATATCCCGCACTTAGCAGGGTAGGCTGAGGGAACCTGGAAATCTAATGTTAAGACACTCTACTCGCTATTAAGACACTTCCATTCCCCAGTTTAGGCACAATTCTGAAGCATTGCAAAACTAAACGCCACGCTTTGCCTCTTAACCAGAGGAGATATGGAAATATTCAATATTTCATGACTTCGAATGGGAATCGAACCCACAACCAGTCACGTTTACAATCCCACGTCTATGCTCCTGCGCCACGGCTGGCCTCAGTATATGTAACATTTAGCGCGGCGTTGAGTACCGCCATGCAACACTCAAGATCTAAAAATTTTGTACGTTGCGCTGGTAAACGAGTGTCTTAATATTAAGTTCCAGGTCCCCTGCTATGTTCGGCAGACAGCATAAAGCTAAAAAAAAATAAAAAAAAACTAAAAGCTCTGTAAAAATATGCGTACATTATATCTTAGCTTTGTTACAACAGTATTAACAGTAGGCACAATCATTTTATCAATCGCTCAACAAATTTCGACAAAAGAAACGCTCAAAGGGCTATATTGTCAACTTAACATTCAACCAATTACACTATACGGTGACATTCCATATAAACCACAATAACAATTAATTATTGTATTCATATCATTGTATTCTACAAGATTCTTTATTGTATATTAAGTATCCATATGTTTTTCCATTTATAAATGAAATTTAAAACAAAATCTGACTTAAAACAATCATGTTAAGGTCGATTTTCACAATTTATATTTAATTAGTTAAGCCGTTTTTACTTAACATTTACATGCACCCTTAGTATTTATGAATTTTGTATTTTGAACTCTATTACATACTAATAGAGTTCATAATATAGCATATTCCGCAAATATATGTGCAATAACTACCCTTGAACTTGAACTAAGATTGTTTTGCTGTTATCAAATAGATTATAGCACAATTTTGAACCTTAATACTAAGAAATACGGGTGAAGGTTTCATATTCTAACGGAAAATGATAATTTAATCACATCATGTGACGAATCCAGCCAGTTGGTATGTTTTGAATGGAACATTTAATTTGTTTCTTTCATTCCACTCGAATGCGCTTTGTCGGGATTCGATATGCAAAGTCATGATTAATTAAAATAAAGTAGCCTTTGATTGTTTGCGTTTATGTTTATTTCTCTGTTTCACGTTTATAGGAATAAAATAAATAGGAATAGGTTAAAAATGTAGTTATATTGACTAATATTAAGTATATTTATATGTAAGTTTATTATTATTACCGTAATATTTAAATACCGCACCCGAATCATTTCTCTTAATATCTCCTACATTCAAGGGTTTCTGATAGAGATCTCTATTATAATAGATATCTCTAATAGTTATCCATTGTACACATTCTTTCTGTTATTATATGTTTTCTGTACTCTCTTTCTTGTGTGGTACTTGAATAAATGAAAATAAAATAAAAATAAATAAATAAAATGAAAATAGTTGTTACTAATTAGTAGTTTAAATAATCTTAATAGTCGCCTGTTGAAAAACTATCATAAATTTCATGGTGACATAACATAACACAGCACGTGACTGTAAACGCGACGGTTCAGGGTTCGATTTCGGCCCTGGTGAATGAATTGTTTTCATTTCGACGCTCTAATAATAAGACAAAACGCAGTTTTGAGTTCCAACGATGTACACACTGTGTCTTAGTCTTAACACTAGGTTTTAGCTTATAGTAATGTAATTAATATAATGTTACATATATAAACACCCGCTTAACACCTTAGATCTAAATAAAAATTTGTAAAATAATGTAAAGTTACAAATATTATTTTCTTATAATAGGTATTAATTATATGTAAACAATGTAATTAATATATATGATAAGGAAATTAGATATAATAATAAAGTACAAAGGGTACGGACAAAGTGTCTATGGTGCTAATAATAATAATAATAAAAAAATTAGGTTTCCTCTGCGTATTCTGTTATGCGAGTAAAAGCCTGAAGCTGGCACAATAGCCTTGTAAATTATATATTTGTGGAAAATAAGAAAAATATAATATATTATATATAACTTTTATATCAAAAAATACAATTTAAAAAATATTTATTTATTTCAAAGCATATGTCGCCAACGTCCATACCACGTTGAACACACCAGTTCTCGTCCGATCACCGAAGTTAAACAACGTCGGGTGCGGTCAGTACTTGGATGGGTGACCGCCTGGGAACACCGCGTGTCGTTGGCTCTTTTTTAGAAATTACTTGTAATAGACAATATTTTTTGTAACTTACATTAAATATTGGGCTTTTTATTGCCTAACCATTTCAGGCAAACTACCAAGTAAAAAATCAGACTTCATTTTTACTTAAACAGCTTTCATGAAGCCGTCCTGGTATAGTGGCACAGTATCTGACTGTTTAATAGTGATTGTGAGTTCGGTTCCCATTTGGGGAAATTAATTATTTCCTTGCTCTTGTAATAAGACGCGTGACGTCAGTTCAGAGATAACTTAATTCAATTCATAAAAATATGCATTTTTTGCTTCAATGTTTTCTTTTGATATTATTACATAAAATGATCATTCTTAAAGCGCCTTTACAGACAATCAGTTTTTGAAAAATATTATTAGGGCATTAAGGAAAGAAAAACATTTAGAAATTTGTAAAAGTTTCAACCTAACGAGACTCAATCTCCCATCGAACTTCTAAAAGACGCGGATTCGAGGGCCTCGCGGATTAAGAAACTTGGTTTCCTCGTACCACACAATTTTCGAAACATCGCGTGTTGAGCGAAAAAACTCAAATCTACGCTTTGTCTCCTTATTAAAACAAGGAAATAAAAACAGTTCCCCGGCTGGAAAACAAACCTACAACCGTTACATTTACCATCAGGCGCTTTCTCACTAGCCATGACGACCTATGAGGAGAGCGCCTGATAGTAAATCAATAGACAGAGAGAACCCAGTGTCTTAACACTATTATAGGTTCTCTCTACCTACCCATCTGTGTGCAAGATACCGCATGAAGCTGATTTAATTTAAATACAATTCGGCTTCGGAAATCAAATTTGCCACTATAACGAAGTGTAATCAGGTCATCGGTCCGGCCTAGGCTTGCCCACCTCTATTCCGGGGGATATAGCGGGGACAAAGGAAGGCACTATTGATTGTTCCTAGACATATAGATTTACACGTATACATACATACATGTACAGTTTTGATGCTCTTGAATATTGTGTTTATAGTGCAATTTTATTTTAAAGTTTCAAATTTAGAAGTATATACGACTGTAAACGCAAAGGTTGTAGGTTCGATTCCCAATCCCGTTCGATTTCTAACGCTATATGATGAAAATTGGGGAACGTAGGAACGTCGCGAAACGAGTTTCCCCTGCCTACCCTACTATACGCAGAATATAGAAATCAGCTGAAAAGAATCTCTAATAAATTAGATCAAATCTACATTTTCTCCCCAAAAAAAAGCATTCTAATAACGATTCTCGATTAGCTTATTTCCCATAACACCGAAAGAACTGTTTACATCAATTTCATCGAAATCTTGCGTGCAATTCTCACATAACCTTCTGTGGGCGTGACCCATTCTGTTAGACACGTACCCCTAGATTACTGCGAAGACACTCAGATATTACTATAAAACACGCGTAGGCACCTCTTTATACATTTTACGTGTACAATGCGGGCTGAATTAAAATTCCTCTTGGGAACCTCGATTTTTGTATTTATATATCTTATTTTACCGCGTGGCGCACTGAGACAGAGTTTGAATTTAGGCGATTTAGGTTGTGAGTTCGACCACTGCTCGTGGGAAATGACATTGAGTGATATTTTTAAACATATATATATATATATATATATATATATATATATATATATATATATATATATATATATATATATAAATATTAAACACATAGGACTGATAAACACATTGTCCTCCTATACGTCACGCAATCGAGTCAAAAATATTTATTCTTACATCACTTCACATAATAAAAACATATTTAAACAACGAAATAAATTAATTATAGGTAAGAAGATAAAAGGGTCAAAAATTACGAAAATGTCGTAAGACAGCTCATTATAGGGCAATGAATAATAAATGAGGCCAGTCGTAGAGCAGGAGCACAAAGTGTGACTGTAAAACCGACTGGTTGTGGGTTCGATCCCCACTCGAGGAGATGAAATATTTACTTAAATTTATATTTCCATTTCTTCACTCTGGTGTCGGGGCAAAGCGCGGCGTTGAGTTCTGGCACTCAACACGCAATGCCTCCAGAAATCGGCAGAAAGTGGGGAACGGAGTGTCTTAACTCTAGGTTCCCTCTGCCTACCCTGCTGTGTGCGGGATACAGTGTGAAGCTGACGAATAACAAATTTGCGAGCAAATTAACATCAATTCGTCACAAATGCTTTATATTTTTGCAGGATCTGAAGACGCGATATGAATGGAAAATCTTGACAATATCTTTATCAAAATTCTTAGATCTTCCCCACACACCTATCTATAATATTTTCCAGCCACCCGAACGGAATATAACACCGAGCTCCACCGTAGTGATAAAAAGAAATAATATTGCATAACTTATTAAATTGAGGTGCATCGTGGCGCATGGCCACGAACATATGCAAACGTGACATTTGTGGGTTCAATTCCCACTGAGGGGAAAGAAATATTTAATCTTTTCCTGCCTGTGTTAACAAAGCAAATCGAGGCGTTGAGTTCCGCTACTCAACACAGACCCCGCACACAGCAGGGTAGGCAGAGGGAACCTAGTGTTAAGACACTCCGTTCCCCACTTTCTGACGAATTCTGGAGGCATTGCGTGTTGAGTGGCAGAACACGACTGACCTCAAATATACTATTTAAATAAATAATTATATAAACGTTTTGTATTTATATATGTTTTTCTAAAGAATAACGAAATTGGTCTAACTTGAGAATTCTCGGCTCAGCTTAATAAAAAATTGTTATTGGCTAATACTATTTGACAACGGCTTGTGACTTAAGCTGTAGTATCTGATAAAAAATAAGGCAGAGGGAACCTATGAACCTAGTGTCAAGACGTTTTCATTTCTTTATATAAAACAAAACAAAATAAAATTGATATAAAATTTAACTAATTATGAAAAATATTAAGTAAAATTATCTGCGACCTTTTGACTGTAAGCGTGACGGTTGTGAAATCCGGGGAATGAAATATTTTCATTTCCTCGTTTTGGCAACAAGTCAAAACGCGGTGTTGAGTTCCACCGCTTAACACGCAATGTCTCGCAAATCGGGATGAAAACGGGGACGAAATGTCTTAGCAGTAAAAAAAATAACTTAGATCACCAATGACAGTTTTACGTATTCCCTGGACTTGACAGAAATAAGACAATAATTTAAAGAAAATCTCCTATCTTTCAATAAATTCCTAAATATAAATTGAAATCTATTTTAGTTTCTGTTTACTAGTGACTTGTACCCTATACGTTGATTACACTGTGATCCACGCTGGGTCGCATCGGGCACGTCGTATAAGCTGTCTGGTCTGTGAGCTCAATGAAATAAGCTTCATTTAATTTATTTTTTGTCTATATTTATTTATTTTTTGTTTGTTTAAGTTCAAGCGGCCGTAGTAGTACAGGGTCACAAGTTTATGAATTGCAGGCAACGGTTGCAGGTTTGATTCCCATTAGGAAGAATGAATTAATTAATATTTTTATTTCTTCGCTCTGGAAACATACATAGCGCGGTGTTGAGTTCCACTACTCAACACTCAATGCCTCAAGATTTCAGCAGGAAATGGGGAACGAAGTGTTTTAACACTAGATTTCTTTTACCTCTTGATCCTAATATGCGGGATACATCGTGAAGCTAAAAAAAGTTTAAATAAGTGGACGTCTCTAAGGTTGTGAGTTTGATCCCTATTATCATAATCATTACTTCAATCTATAATAGTTACACAAAGTGGCGTTGAGTCGCTACTCTATTGAGCGCAATGTCTGCAATTTGAGCGTAAAATCGAGAACCCAATATCTTGACATTAGTATCTCTAAAACAAAATATTGACTCTGAAATATTTCTTCCTTGTCTTATAGCTTTTTGACGTGCCAATTGACCATAATGTATTTAGCCAATGTTAGTGAGAGTTATTTACAGAATAATTTACTTAGACAAAATTATGTTACGAAGAGGAGTAAAACTCATCAAATAATAACCTATATTAGTAAAAAAATATTTTATAACAATAATAAAATATATACAATAATAAAATGTATAATAAGGCGCTTATAGCTTATTAGGATTTATGGGTGTCTGGTCTGGGGGTTAAAATCATACTTTCTAGCAATTTATAACGTAGTTTCTTAACAAAATATAAAAAAAACGAGCGTCATAATTTAACGAAAGTTAGGAACTATTTTTTACATCTTAGTTACCTAATAACTGCCAAAGTAACCACTACCTAAACTCCATATTCCATAATAGTACTTACTTTTCTTGAGTGTATATGCACAGGAATTTCAAGTTTTATACCGAAACGAAAGTCTGACTTGATTTGACTCTTAATCCAATATTTTTATATTATACCAATAATAAATGTAGTTATGGCGTTGAGTTCCGCCACTCAACACACGATGCCTCAGAATTCGGCAAAAAATGAGGAACAGTATTTTATTCTATGTTCTAGGTCCCCCCTGCCTACCCTGCTATACGCCTTATACAATGTCTGACTCTAAACGTGATGATTAAAATTAAAATCAGCTTCAAGCTGTATCTCGCACACAGCAGGACAGTCAGAGGCTTAGTATTAGGCAAATCCGTCCTCCATTATCCATTCCATTTCCATTCTGGAAATATTGCAATACACACTTGTGCACCTGCGGCACGAATAAATAATGTTTTAAAATATTATTTAGTCTTAAAAATAGCACTTTAGAAAAACTATTGGAAGAAGACAAAAATGTTACATCTACCCTACACATTGCATCAGTCTTGCATCGAAAAGTAAAAAAAAAAATATTACCCATTTACAAGATCTTATTTTATTTTACTGTAATATATAAAATTCACTGTAAAACCCCCATCACGTTATCTTTCTTTAAGTCACTGCATTTTTACATTCAAAGGGTGTGTAGGGAACGATCGACTTTACTATTTTCACTTGAATAACTTTTAGCTAGCGTAAACAGTTTAAGCTTCTTCGCGTGTAAGCTTAGAGCACTTTTCCGATATACAAGGGTACAAGTTCAAGTCTTTGAATTAAAGTTTAACTTATTCACCTATAAGTCAGCTTTTAAAAGCTTCAGAAAACCGGTGGAGATTTGTCAATACAATAATAAAGATTTTCGATTTTTTGTACTGAGCAACAGCTAAGATCATAGTGTATACCTACATAATTTTTATTTTAATAAACGTCGAGGCCAATCGTGGTGCAAGGGCACAAGCGTATGACTGTTAGCGTGACACTTGTGGGTTCGATTGCCACTCGGTTTAATGAAATATTTAATATATTCTAAGCTCCGCGTAGTTCTGGTACTCAACACGACTCAAGAATTCGGCGGAAAGTGAAGAACACAGTATCTTAGTGAGAAACAAGAGGTCTTCTCTACTTACCCTGCTATGTGCGGGTTATAGCACACTAAGTTCCCTCTGCCTACCCCGCTGTGTGCGGGTTATAGCGTAAAGAACAAAAATAAAATTTGAACGTTCTGGAAACAGAACCCACGTCTCTAGGCAAACTATATTGATTTTTTTATAATTATGGTTGTTACAACTTATTTTTAGGATTCCTTACCTTTTTAAGGAACAAATTAAATTCTTATAAGATCACTTTGTTGTCCGTCCGTCCGTCTGCCTGTCTGTCTTATTTGTCTGTCAAGACCCTTTATCTCAGGACCGCTTAGAGATATCGAGTTGAAATTCAAACCAAATACTCAGATCATCAGCCCCATGATTTCGTAATAAAACACGTATTTCTATATTTACTTAGAAAAAAGATACAGCCGTTTATATTGCAAAACACGCGTATTTACACTATTAAGGGAATCAAAATTCATAGGGTACTTCCGGTTGACCTAGAATCATGAAATTTGGCAGCTAGCATCTAAAGGTAGTACTAGTTCAGGAATAAATCTGAAAACTATGCATTTGTGGTTAAATTCTAAAAAATAATACCCTTAAATAGCAAAAAACGCGTATTTCGGCTCTATAAAAATTAATAGGGTACTTTCAGTTAACCTAGAATTATGAAATTTGGCAGCTAGCGTTACAGTTGAACTAGTTCAGGAATAAATCCGAAAACTATACATTTATGATTAAATCCTTCAAAATAATCGCCTTAAAAAGGAGGCAAAATTTAGCACAAAAGCCGCTATTTGTGAGGACTGACTTATCAGATGAAATGGCTCTGGCTAAGCTAAGTTAGTAACCTAGTAACCTAGTAGTTATTAACCCCAATTAATATTAGGAAATGTAAATTTTTGAGGCTGGATGCTTATTCCACTTTCACGCAAAAACTGCAGAATAACATGTAAAAATTTTGTACAATTTGATTAGTTTAAGATGGCGTGGGTCGCTAATTTTACATATTTATCACTATATTAACTTATGTCAAACAGGTTTTTGGCATTAGTAATGCCGTCAAATAAATTTATTTGTCAGCTTCACGCTGTATCCCGCACACAGCAGGGTAGGCAGAGAGAACCTAGTGTTAAGATACTCCGTTCCCCACTTTCCGCCAAATTCTGGAGGCACTCACGGCGAAACTCGACGCCGCGCATTGCCTCGACACCAGAGCGAAGAAATGAAAATATAAATGTAATTAATATTTCATTTCCTCGAGTGGGGATCGAACCCACAGCCCGTCGATTTTACAGTCACACTTTGTGCCCCTGCGCCACGACTGGCCTCTAAATTTATTTTTCATTAAATATATTTTTTTAACCGGGAAAGAACAACACACATAGTTATAACACTGTCTTTATAACAATATCTTTTAATTCCAACAAGAAGATGCTTGGAGGTTACTAAAAAAATATAAATAACCAACCGTTTATGTCACAAAGTGTTATAGATCTACATTTTACGTTTTTTTTATTTCGTTGACTCGTGACACGCACCTGGACTGTCGAATAAAACATATTTCTCGTTAAGTGACTCCGCCTACAAAATCCTTGCCAAAAGAATACTGAGACACCCTTCTAACAAATTATAGTTTTTTTTTATATCGATATAGGGTATATATTTATATATATAGAGGTATACACGTGTATCTAATGTTGGTAATAAATTAACAATTTCTTGCTACGTCCATGTGATTAAATGGATGACAAATTGTAAGTGTCTGAAGGAATGACGACACCTTGGACGTAATGCAATAGGTATAGCCTTCCTTGATATTTTTTTAGCTTCACACTGTATTCACATAGTAGAATAGATAGAGGGAACCTGGGAATTTGGAATTAAGACACTCTGTTTCCCTTTAAGACACTTCGTTCCTCATTTTCTGTCGAATTTTTGAGGCATTGCGTTTTGAGTGGTAGAACTCAAAGACGAATATATATAGTTTTTTATTCGAAACATATGCGTGTATAACTTTTTTTATGTGATAGTCCTTCTATCGAGGAAGCTTATAAGCTTTATAACAATGCTTTAATCATTTTGGTGTAATCCTCTGTATTTGAGGCTGACCGAAATCACTCCTCTAAATTTGGAATCGAATCCATAAACGTTATATTTACAATCAGATACTGTGCCACTGCGCCACTACAGCCTTAATCAGTTATATCCACAAAGATAAGTCTACATAAACATAAGAAACGATGCCCAAAGAAATGAACAATATAATAATTGAGATTTCTCACTGTTTTTGTAATAAAATAACAACATTAACTATTAACTTTACACGTCCAGGGAAAAACAATTTATCTATCGCCTGAACTGTGTTGTACAAACAGCGGCACTTCAGTAAACATAGTGGTAGTTAATGTATTATACCTTCATACATATATAAAGAACTAGCGACCCAAACGCACTTTTGCCCGTGTAAACCTATTGTAATATTATGGCCTAATTATACGAAATCTTTACATGAACAATGGTATATGTGCTTTTCTGATATGTAAGCCATATTAATGCAAAATTTCATCAAAATCTGTTCAGTAGTTTTTATGTGAAAGTGGTACAAATATCCACCTTCACTAACTTTCACATTTATGAGATTAGGTCGTGGCCAAATACAAATTACTAGCTTACTAGTGTAAAGAAATCAAACACCTCGAGGCTTTTACAGAACTTATATTTCTTCCAGAGTTAAATACTGTTAAGCTTGTACAATGTCTGTCTTAAATTCTAATACAAAATATAATTCCAGAGATTCTCTTTATTCTTCCGCTCCAAGTCTAAAAGTATATCTAATTATTATAAAATATTATTATATAGTTATTATAATTTTCCGACTACATAAAGCGTCATTTTTATTAATGTTCTCTCGTGACAGTTCTATCTTATTATTTTTAAAAACATCTTTTTATTCAACAAAGAGGTTGATTTACATTTTTATAATAAATTATTGCGAATATTAAAACTAATTNTCCATTTTACGTTCGACGACTAGTATTACTATATTATATTATAATATAAAAAATTAGAAGATAAAAATGCCGACTTTTGAATTTTGAAACCGTATAAGTAGGTACAACACAATAGCTACAATAGAAGTGGTAGTTGAGTGTAACGTGACAGAGAATGCCGACGGCATTTTACACGTTATTATAAAATAACGTGTATACGTTAATACGTAAATACGTTTATATAAATAAAACATCAAAAGAATATAAATTAAACAATTATTTAAAATTTTAATTTGATTAAAAAAAAATTATATTCCAGACATCTACTATTTCATGTAATTTGGTAATAAGATATTCATAGGTTCAAATACGTCTCAAGACAAAGGTTATTTATTTTCATTTATTTTAATTTCAAAATATTTTTATTTTTTACTTAGAATTTACATCAGCGTGTTTAACGGTGCTTAGAACGCAGTATCTAGACAGAGGCCGTTATGGCCCAGGGGCACAAGGGTGTGACTGTAAGGCAACGGCTGTAGGTTCGATTCCCACTCGAGGAATAGAAATATTTATTTAAATTTATATTTCCATTTCTTCGCTCTGGCGTTGAGTTCCGCCACTCAACGCACAATGCCTCCAATATCCAGTAGAAAGTAGCTCCAATATACAGCGTGAAGCTGATTTAATTTAATCTAGTACAGTTCATTACATAGTAAAAAATATTCTGTTCTCCGTTTTGCTTTTTTTAATAGGACTATACTCTTTTCTTAGCCTTCCGCCCGAATTCAAGAGATTGCGTATTAAATGGCCGATCTCAATGCCCCATTCTATACAAGACCAGAGAAACGAAAAAAATAATAAATACCCCAAAGTGGCCATCGAATCCACAACATCTCCACTTTCCTATCATAAAAAATCTATTATTTAAAAAAAACATCACAAAAAATCACTGATTCATCCAAAAAAAAATTATACTAACCTTTTAATTAAATCTAAGTCCCCCCAAAACGGAATTCGAATTTACACCCAACGATCATTTGTTCCCATAAAGCATCAAGATCAATAGAATCCAGTAACATTATTTAAACGTTTAACACCTTTCACAATAGTATCATCTTACAAATATCCCGCGTCTATACATATTTTGTGCTATAAATGAATAGGTATCGAGTTACTCTTTTATATGTAATAATTGTCGCTTTATAGCCATTTAAGCGATTACAGATATGCTTTAGATTTTAATCGTACGTTTTTTTATAAGCAAATTATAGGCTTAAAAGTTAAAATTTATTTGTAAATGGACTTATAATATTTTGATATTAAGATTTTATAGGGGCTATCGTGACCCAGTGGAAGAATCTCTGATTGTAAACGGAGTGGTTGTGGGTTCGATCTCAACTTGAAGAAATATTTTTTTGTTACTTTTGCCATCTCTGCACTTTTAACTCAGGAGGTACATTAGTTATTTTATATACGCGAAAAAGAAGATCTCGAATTTCAATGCACACACATGCACGTAGTATCTAATCCTAGGACGAGAGGTGGTGGATGAAAAAGAATATAATTGCACCAAAATAAATGCTTAAAAGTAAATATGCTTTTAACATATTTAAAGTGTTTTTCCACACTCAGGAAATGAAAATATTTTTTTAGAAAATGTAGATTTGAACCCGCGTCTCTTAAAAACCGCTCAAGCGCTTTCACTCCTAATACGTCTCATCAAGCTACGTTGAATTTCAAATAAACTTGTTACAACTTATCTGAGAATGTATGGCTTAGTGGTTAGAGTAGAACGATTAGACGGTTTCGTAGATGCGCAATTTTAATTCCCACTAAGTTAAAATTTTGTATATGGTTTCTAGAAAAGTTGTAAACACTAGATATTTTAGAACTAAAATTATAATTTTCTAAATATACTTATTACAGAAAATTATATCATATATTGTGATCTGTTTTTAATTTTGAACTTCAACTTAAAGTGAGTATTATTAGCTATTTCTAAATTAAAAAGAAAATTGGATTTAAATAACTAGCCCTTGTAATAAAAACTGCAGTTACTGTGGCATTTACAAAAAATATATAATTATTATTAAAACTAACTTTATTGATTAACTTAATAAATAATAAGTTTACATTAACTTTTATAACGTATTCAAAATTCATTTGAAAGTAATGTAGATATAACTGACTATATTGTAGCCAAAAGCTTACGAGCTTTCGTCGACTCATGCGCATTTGCCCCACTCCTTGTGGGCGTGGTCATTTCATGACGCCCCTTAGTGCAACTAGTATGAAATGGCAACTTAATTTTTACCATTCATAGATGGTTTCAATTATTTTTTTATATAAAATATCTATTAAAGAATGTCTGACGGTTGTAGGTTCAATCTAGTGATTCTAATTGTTTTTGTGTTTTTTTTTTATCTGGTAGACGGTCGGAGTTTTGTTGTCACTGAGTTCCCTTTACCTATCCTGCGAAGAGGGAAAAATGTTTCCTTTTAAAAAAGAAAGTTTTCTTTATAATAATTCTTACCAATAAAATATTTAAATTTATATGATATTCAATAACAATAATGTTTAAATAAAATTCTGTTTTTATATAAACATTTGAAATACAGTGTTATAAAAAAAATATTCAGATTTTGTACGTAGACTTTCCGGATCGAACACACAAACACAAATTGCAGACAAAAAAAAACTACGACTTAACCTTAATAAAGTACTTTAGGTATTGTCAAGATAACTATATAAACCTAGACTACTAGTTTTTATCTGCCCTCTGAAAATAACTAAGGGATGTATATGATATATTGAAGTGAGAGTTACGTTAGTTATAGTGGGCTACAATGAAACGATTAATGTGATGAATGGTGAATATAGCCCTTCTTGATAAATGGACTATTCCGGGCTAATAAATCCAGGGCAGTCCATTTATCCATAGTCCATTTATATGTATACTATTTCAAAACGAATTCGTAGTTCTTGAAACTAACATTGCACCAAACTAAATGCTTAGCTTCAAAATACTAATATTTTTCGTAAGCTTTATATTTTGATTATATATATGTATAGTATATGTATGTATTTATCCTAACGAAAACATTTTCCCAAGTCACCTTACATTAAGTTTGAGCCGAAAATAAGAACGAAGTGTTACATTACTTATAAAAATCTGATATGTGATAAAAAATAAAGCTAAAGCTAATTTACATATTATAAACGCGCGTTCTCAGGTGCGAGATATGTAACAGTAAAATTTTTAAGGCTGTACATAGGTATACACGATAAAATAAATATTCGACGGTAAATCCCCGACGCTCCAGCGGAATTTTAAATTGGTCAACATATTGGAATAACGTTTGGATGTTTTAAGAGGATTATTCATAGCTTGCTTAAAACTTTCAACGTGATTTTCGTGTGTTTTACATGTTTATTACGTAATACGGATTAAAACCAACCATGATGCTTCGAAGCATAGTTTACAAATGGCTGTGGCTGTTACGAAAAATAATTAAAATCTCTGTTTTCTGTCAAAATCAGCTTCACGTTGTATCCCGCATACAGCAGGGTAGGCAGAAGGAACATAGTATTAAGACACTCCGTTCTGAGTGTTGAGTGGCGGAACTCAACGCCACGCTTTGACTCGATACCAGAGCGAAGAAAAAAATATAGATGTAAATAAATAATAATAATATTTCATTTCCTCGAGTGGGGATCGAACCCACAACCAGTCGATTTTACAGTCAGACTTTGTGCCCCTGCGCCACGACTGGCCTTTAACACATGTTCATGTGGAATCAGATGTGGACGTTTCATCACATGTGTGGATATATTTTCACATATGTGAATGTGAAATTAAGTGTAATGATAGGTTACCAGTTCACATATATTTATACATAGGTATGACACATCATTCCCACGATTGGGAATCGAACACATAACCCTCGCCTTTACAGTCGCACGCTAGTACTCCTGCGCCGCGACGTAGAAGTACACATGTACAAACAAAAAAAAACTCCTTAATACGTTATTATAGCAATGAAAAAGACTATTTAAAAATCTTAATCTGAATTTACTTTTAACGTAAAAACTACTTTATTATCACGGAATAAGGTTTCTTTTTCATAGAAATGTTACACTATATTATATTTATTAGTCTCCCCTATAAAAGAAGCTTTTTACGATTTTTTTTGCTTAAATTAGGGTTACTTTATTGTATTGGTCATAATAAGATAAAAGGGTTATAATTATTATTTATAACACTTATAAATCAAAAAATGCAAAACAAAAAATTAAGAACGATTTTATTGTAAAGGTTAATTAAGATATGTGTGGACAAATAGGGTAGGCAAAATTAAAATATCTAAACTGGTTTTAATTTTTTACTGTGGTACTATGTAGGTAGAGTAGACGAAGGTACAATTGTAAGTTACTGTTAGAATGGCCTGTTACATTTTTTAAGTGATAATAAGTGCGGAGCTTAACGCAATTTTTTCTTACTGAATCTAGAAAACGAAAATATTTTTTGTGCTACTTATTTTACATGAGTAGAAATAAGGCTACAATCGTTATGTACACGTTATTTCCAAATTTTACCATGATTTTATTATTGTTATTTTTTTAAAATATTAATAAAATATAATAAAAATTGCTATAATATTTTTGTAACAAACTATTATTTTTAAAATATTTTATGCACCAGATTACACTTACAAAGTAAAAACAATAAATAAATATCATTAATTTAATTATTTTTACATTCAAAATTTATTAGAGCTCCATCCCAGTGTTGCTATTGAACTAAGTTATTCCTTATTTTAAATATAATTCAATAGATAGCGCTGAAACATACATTTTGGTTATAAGAACATTCAATAGGTGGCGTCATTTTTTTTTCAAATCTGCACAAAGAGTATTGAACATTTAAATTTTATCTATTTTTTATTATAATAATATTATTATTAATTTTTAGTAAATATATATTGTGTAATGTCAATTTTTCGCATCGGTAGCGACATCCACAAAGATAAGTTTTTTTTTTATTTATATTACTCTTTAAAACATGTTTTTCCCCAATTCCTAATAAAATTGTACTAATCTGTTTTTATTTATAAGCATAGTAAAAACAAAATATTAAAATGTTACATATTATGATACGTAGTCAAAGCTTATAACAACAAATTATAGATGGCGCTGTTACGATATAATTTGCTTTTTATTTCCTATTTATTTTAAATATTTATTTCTTAATATCATTATATATTATTTTCATATAACTTAAAATATTTATCATTATTTTTTTATTAATCATAAAACTTATATAATCTTACTTAACTTATGTAATAATGGTATATTTTATAAGAACCCTAAATCGCGCTATTAAAATTTTCTATGTTTGTATGTATATATACAATATTAAATGTTTAGTAAGTGTACTCGCTTCGGCAGTACATATACTAAAATTGGAACGATACAGAGAAGATTAGCATGGCCCCTGCGCAAGGATGACACGCAAAATCGTGAAGCGTTCCACATTTTTTTGGAAAAAAAGTATCGTATAACATTATTTTTTACTAGTCGGACGCCAATAATGGAAAAATTCAATTGTTTTTCTTTTATTTCCGTTTGAATTTCGAAAAATCCTCTAACCTCTTAATCGTATCCTACATTCCCTGAGGACCCTAGATGCCGCGGATCATAACTCTGTATTTTGTCTATCAGTCACGCAGTAACGTGATATGATCATATAACATAATATCTACAGGCGCTTTTATTGTTTTGTTCTTTACTTTTGAATAAAGAAATTTCTCATGTAGGTACGTTTACCTAGGGAAGTAAACGTAGGAAAGCACTAAGATAAAATTTCTTGATATTCCTACGGGAATAGAAGAACACGGGTGGCGACTACTAGTCACATTATCAGAAACCGTACTAAAAACAGCCAACCCGTAGACCAGTTAAATTTTATTACTCCCCTCGCCCCAAAAACCTTTTTCCGGTTTAAATTTTCCCTAATTCCAAGTAATTTGCTCGCAGGACGTTAAGTGGGTACAAATGTTTGACGCAATCAAGGAGTTTGTAGATGGATGACTTTTAGATAATATATAGATTAAGGTTTTTTTTCCTGAACGCGCTAATCTCAGAAATTACTGGTTAAAGTTGTAAATATGTTTCTGTATTAGATAGTCCATTGAGGTTTATATATAGCACTTCATATTATATTACTGTAACAGGCAGGCGGGCAAAGCCACGGAATACTAGTTGTTTTCTTATCTAAGAATTCTTTAGATTTACTTAGACTTTACAAGCATTTAGAATTCATGATAGTTACATGGGCATACTTAAACTTGTTTTACATAACTCTTTAATTTTTGAAAAATATATTTGCATATAAGCGCTTGACAAAAAGTAACTAAATATGCAACATTTAATCCTTTTTAAGTGTTGCTTAAATATATTTTCAGGCGCTATAAATAGTTTACAAGCTGTGTACTAAGAATTTTTCTTGAGAAGATCACTGTATTTCATGTGAAAGCACGCTTCCTTCCTTTTATGTATTAAATGTTGCATATTTAGTATTTTTTTTATTATTCATGGCATTAAAATTTTGTATTAAGTTATTTACATAGACATCAAACTATAGTGGCGCAGTGGCACAGCGTCTGACGGTTAAAGAAACGGTTTGATTCCCATTCGGGGAAATGATTTAAATAGAGACAAAGGGCAACGTCGTGTTGCACCGCCCAACACATAATAACCCGAAAATTAGCCAGAAAGTAGAGTACATCCAGAGTGCCTCAACACTAGGATCTGTAACTGCCTCAAGCAAAAAAAAAATTTTAGGCAAAAACTCACGCGAACATAGTTCCAAATAATGATCCTCTTTTACTGTTCAGAAAGAGGAAATCTCTTCTTTATGAACGAATCAGTCTATTAATGAAAACGATAATAAAGTCTGTTGTATAATTTCAGAGATTAAAACATACATAAGCGAGAATTGACTTTTTTTTTAATATGTACCTTTTGCATTGAACTTTTTGTACTAACAAAACTAATGCATAATTAAGATTTCCTTATAATTAAATGTCTTTATTTGACAAATTTTAAAGTAAAATACTTTCTCAAAGCTCTATTTAAATAAGCTTTAAAAGACGTTTTATTTTAATAAATATGTAGAGCTATATACAAATACTTTCCCATAGTCTCTATGTGAATGGAATAAATAATGTATGCGTAAAGCATGCCCTTGAGTTCCGCCATTCAACCTGCAATGCCTGGATGCATCTTAATAGAAACGAAGTGTCTTAACACATGGTTCTCAAGTTTCCTTTGCTTCATCACATCTTCTTTGTGCGGGACGGGCAAAGCGTGAAGCGAAAAACGTCTTTGAACACATTTATTATTTCTATTTTCTATTTTCTTTGTTTGGTTAAATGCATATTATGATGTCACCTGTAGTCGGATTCGATTCAATACGCTGTGTTGTGTTCCGCCACTCAACAATTCAACGGAAAGTGGGTAACCGAGTGACTTGGCACTACGTTTTCTCTATCTATCTTACTATATGCAGAATACAGTGGAACGCTGGAATGATACAAAAGTAAGATTTATAACCCACATAACTGTCAAAGTGACATTGAATCAACCAAATCTCAGCTATTTAACGTAGACTCATAAAACAACGTTCATTTATTATAAAATAATAATACATTTTAAGTCGTCAAAAGCCTATAAAATATGGCTTAGCTTAAAGTTTCAAAGAAAATTTTATTACAGCGTTAAATCCGTCCATTAAAATGTTACCAAACAAATTCAATCAACAAGTATAATATAAGTTAAAGTTAAGTTCAAATGTCATTCTATAGTCAATTAGTATTTAAGAGCTTTTATAAGTTTGAAACTGCCTAATTATTTTGCAAGAAAATTATAACTTTACTCTATCGCAGCACCGTGTGACAATGAATAACTGTAAATGTTGCGAGTTTGATTCCCATTAGGGAGAATGATAAGATTTAAATTATTTTCAAGAATTTAAGGTATGCGAAAAAACGATAATAAATATTCTATGCAAATAGCTATTACTGTATTTATCCTAATATTATAAGGCAAAAGAGTTTGTTTGGTTGAACACGCTAATCTCAGGAACTAAATTAAATTATAAAAAGTAAACTAAATTAATAAAAATCTTTTTGTTGATTTGTTTACTTACCGAGAGAGGATATAAAGGTTATTTTACATTATATCGCACACTCACAATGTATCACGGTTCAAAACGTATTTGCAAAAAAACCTATTTAAATAAAGAATATTTTGAATTTGAGTTTACCCCCTCTGGTAAAAAATACTCGGCAATTGAATCTGTTACTCAACACACCGTTCAATAACATTCATTTAAGTATATTTTTATGCAGTAAATATGAACTGCTACTCTTGCGTAGGGTATATACGCTCATTATTTTTCTTACTTAAAAATTAAGAAAAATAATAAGCGTATATACCCTAACTATAGCGCAGCGTATATACCATAGCATATATACCATAACTTCATGTTTTAATTAAAATTTAATTCCGTTCCCCAATTTCCCTCAATATTTCGTGTTTAGTGGCAGGAGTAGATATGATTCATGGGTGATGGACCAGGGCTGGGGGTAGTCCAGAACCGGAGTGGCTCCGAGCTGCTTTTCGGTGACCACGAGCTTTTCATCAAGAAAGTCAATATTTGCATACGTTCATAATTATCCTGATCCTAAATGATTTTTCTTAATATTGCAACCAACTACTTTACCGGCTCTGGTCCAGAAACCATGAATTCTATCTACTAGCAGGACTCAACATGTTACCACAATGGGAATCCAACCCAAAACTTTTGCTTTCACAGACAGACTCTTTGCCGCTGCGCTACCACGACCTCTTTCTAACGCCTATATTTCAACAAGCATCACTTATACTATATAATTGAATAGATGCTAACTGCGAGGGTATTAAGTTCATTTCTCATGCAAATCGTTGGAAGCGATTCAAGCTCTGTAATTTCCATTTTGAAATCTATTGGTGCCTTTAATTAAATCATTTACCTGTTTGTTTCAGTCTATGGCGCAGTGGGACTGTAGAAAAGTTTGACTATATTATATGTACGTGACAGTTGTGGGTTCGATTGTCACTTTATCAGAAAAAAAAGTGAGTAAATGTTGTGTTGGGTGTTTTATAAATTAGTATAAAAAATATTTCACTTTACACTTACACTTTTATGCAATTAATAAAATAAAAAAAATGTTATCGGTTTTATGTTGTTTTACGTAAAACATTTATTTGCAAATAGATATATTTGCAAATAAATGTTATATCTTGCTTGAGTTATTTTTATGTCGATTCAATGAATTGAGAACGAAATTTCTTAAACGTTTTCTTAACCTACCTGTCTGTTATAAAGGGGAGAAGTGACCAATGAAGAAAGACCACATTTATAAGTATCACACAGTGGGTAATTACGTTCATACCATCGAGTAAGTATTAGTATATACATATGTATAGCTTGAGCTTGATGTATACTCGGTGTTATGCAAACACCCTGTGCTTTTTCATACGGCATTAAGTTCTAACAGTCCGGAAAATTTCGCGGAAGTGTTGAATGGAGTGCCTTAAACTCTTAACATTCGATCTATCCTCGTGTTTATGGTATGTAATGTCAAAAAAGTAAAAAAAAAACAAACATATGAGGCCAGTCTTGACGCAGGGGCACCAGTGTGCGACTGTAACTGCGACAGAGTAAATAATGTATGTTATATTTTCATTTTCTCGTCCTGGGAACGAAGGAAAGCTTAATACGCAACGAGTCCAGAATTCGACGGTAAGTGGGCAATGAAAGTTTTAATGGGAACGGAGTGCCTTACAAGTAAGTTCCCTCTGCCTACTCTGCTATATGCGGGGTACAGCGTGAAATTGAAACAGTAAAATAAATAAATAATCAAATTTTATTTTTACATTAACGTAAAAGAACGATTCTCAGAAAACAAAGCTCTGATACTTGTCCTTGACAAAAGCTCCTTCCTTTGATTTAGAATCAGTCCCGACTCATTATGTTACAAACAAAATATACATACATATAATAGCAGCGTCTTCAAAGGCGAATTATAATTTACAATATTCGTATTTCGTCAGTACTTTTGAAAAATATACCTATTTATTTTTTAAATTAAAGCAATAATATGTAATTGGCTGGCCTCATACTACATTTAATCTCTATATATAATAAGACAGTAAAAATATTTTGTCTGTACATTTAGTAATTTTGACTGAAATGGATAGAAGGACACTTAAAAAGAATAATAGAAAGCAAAAAGATTTTTTTTGAATTTCTTGTCTGTCTGTCTGTCTGTCGACATATTTTTGTCCGCATTTTTCTCTGAAAGTACTGAACCGATTTACTTGAAAATTTCACCAATTGCTTTGTTTTAACTCAACTTAACTACTAAAGTTTAGTTCATCAAAATCGGTTCATTAAAAAAAAAGTTATCGTCATTTGAAAGAAGTCGTAATTAATTCAACACAGAGATAAAGAACGATCTTGAAAGAAATATCAAGTAAATACAAAGATTTTTTGGTTGGTTCGTTCATATAATATATGTAACTAATTTAAAAACTGTACAGGAGTTAATATGCAATTATTACAGTTATTTTACAAAGAATATTATGAATCCTTCAAATCAATAATTTAACATTTAAGGCTGTTTCTGAATGAGTAAATTAAATTATTCACTGACATCAGCACATTTAACAGAGTATATTATATAGGTAAAAAGAACATAAAGTTACGAAAATTTATATTTATAATAAATAATTAGCTTTATGTATATTTTATAAATATCAAATATCAACAATGGTCGTATTTTTTTATTTAAAACAATCAAAAATTCTTTGACGATAATGTCGTAAAAAATCATATTAGAAGTCATTATAGTTCTCAATCAATTCTGCTTATTAAATCAATAATCATGTATTTTAAGCGGGCGAAGCCGTGGGCGAGCCGCTAGTATGTAATAAATGTAATATGAGCAACGAGCACACGCAATGAATCTAGACTCAGCAGAAAGTGAGGAACGGAGCATCTTAACACTATATTCTCTCTGCCTACCCTGCCGTGTGTGAGATACGTGAAGCTGAAAAAAAAGTTATAATTTATTATATTATATTGAGAGTCCACGATGGAAAGTGACTCTTGCTAGCTCTTACGAAGGGCCGTAAAGTTCCATCCGCCACGTGCAATTCATGGGAGCCCACTGTTAGGACGTCTACCCAAGGCGATGCACACCAGTGCGTCCCCGCCGGTGTGGTAAGTGGCGACGAATGCGGCGTTGGGGACCGCCATCCACCGGCGTCCGGAACGACGGGAGGTTCCACCTCCGTCCGGCGTCCTCCAAGAAGGAGCTACAGATAGCTACGTGGTATGTAAGAGGAGGGAAGTAAGAAAAGATGAATGAATTATTAGATGTAATGGATGACAGAGATTTGGTTGTTATTTGTGTAATTGAGACCAAGCGAAACGACAATAACACGACTGATTTACCGGACAGTAGGGTCGCTTTCAGAGAGCGAGAGGGGCTGTCAAGGTGTTATTGTCCTCTTGGTTGGTTAGTGCAATGGTAGAATACAAGGGGATCAACTAGTATTCTTGTTAGCGGCGTGTGCGCTAGTATCCTCAATCCATCAAGTGAACTCGAGGAGTTTTGGGAGAGTTAAGAGATGTGCTACGCAGTGTTAGAGGGAATAAAAAATTAATAATGTGTGCATCATGCCTTTGTATAAAGGCAAAGGTTCACAGATATACTGCGCAAGTCATAGGGCTATCACCTTGATTAGCTAAAGTAAAGTTTATGTTAAATTATTGGCGAGAAGAATGAAAGAGAGATCCGAAATACTGTTGTGGGGGGTTAAGACCTGGAAGAGGGTGTTTGGATCAGATCTTTTCCCTTCACATGATTTATAATAAATTAAAAATTCTTGGCCGTTAACCAAGTTAAAGGCGTTTAACAGAGTAGTGAGAATGAAATTATAGGGCTACCCCCGGTACAATGCGAACGGACCCTTGCTGCAGGTTATAAAGTCTCTTTACACTCTGTAAAGATATCAGTTAGCCTGCGAGAAGGACCTGGCATGTCGCCTAGGTTTGACATCCAATCGGGGGTTAAACAAGGATGCGCCAAGTCAGCTTGGTTGTTTAATTTGTATTTATATAGCTGCCCCCAAGGAGTGTGAAACAAATTGGCATGGGAGTGAAAGTAAGTGACTTGAATTTAAGTTGCATTAATTGTTTGCTGTACGCAGATGATGCAGTGCTCATTATATCATCAGAATGCGACTTCCAGGGAGGCATTAGTCACGTCTCTGAAAGAAGAGTGTGAAAATAATGATCTAAACCTGAATGTGAATAAGACAAAGTTTCTGGTATTTGAAAGAACTGAAGAGAGGACGAAATATAAGATCAGTGTAAATAATAAGATAAATATGTGATATGGACATGTGAATAAAGTGGTATATTTGGGAAGTATGTTCAATAAAGATAGAAGATACGAGATGGATGTCGAAAGGCGTATTACTGCAGGTAACAGGCTTAACGGTGCCTTGGCTGCATGTAACGTCAGCACAACTGTACGTTTCGCCATGCACAATGCAGTGTTGGTACCGACGTTGTAAAACGGTAGCGAAACGCAAAATGAAAGAAGATGAATGCCGTAAACATGTGATCTCTTCGTATGATATGCGGAGTCAGCTTAGCTGTTTGAATCCGCAATGAAGAGGTACATAGAATGGCAGGCACTAGCGAAGATGTCACGGTGAGAGTGAAGAAGAACTTGCTAAGCTGGTTTGGGCACGTCGAACAAATGAGTGATGAAAGAATGGCAAAAAAGATTTATGATGGAAAAGTGAGTGGTAAGAGAGGTAGGGGGAGACATCGGTTGACCTTCGAAAACACAGTATCAAAGATACTGGAGGAAGGTCACGTAAAAAGGATGAGGACCTCCCGGAGGGCAGGTATGAAGAGGTTGATGACAGTCGACGAAGCGGAAGAAATATATAGAGACCGTAGCGTTTGACGCTCCGTTCTCTCTGACTACCCCGCTAGGGATAAAACGTGAAGTTAGTATAGGATAGTATAAATATATTGATATTTATGTAAAATGATTTTTCTAACGTATTTTTGATCACGTATAAAAGAAATAATATTAAATTATATACAATTTTTTTTTATTGTATGTAATATCTTCACAAGATTTTTTATTATATTTTAAGGCTTAATTTTTTATAACAAAAATTTTCATTTGGGAATCAGACCATTCTGTGAGTGAGCAGGGCCACTGGCCTCACTTCCCCCACTCTTCAATTCCATGTTTATAATACTGTTTAAGATATAATTTCAGAAAATTGTAATAACAACGAAATCAAAACGACTGTAACAAAACGAAATTAGAAGAGAACATTTGACCGTAGCTATTTTGAATACATTGAACGTGAATGGAAAATTGGATTTCATAAATATACCACAATGTCTATACGACAACACATAATAGAATAAGTAGAGGCAACCTGAGAACCTTGTGTTACAAAACTCCGTTCCCATTAAGACATTTTCCCAATTTCCGTCGGATTCTCAAGACATTGTGTGTTGAGTGGCGGAACTTTGCCTTGGCATAGGTTTTGCCTCGTTACCACAGCGAGGAAATGAAACATTAAATATTTCATTCCCCCGTGTGGAAATTCAACCCACAATGAACGCGTTTACAATAGCATGTTTGCGCCCTTGCACATCAACACGACCTCATAATTACGCGGCGTTGAACGCTGTTCCTTTAATGTATGTTCCTTGAAAAGACACTAAGGATTCTAATTGAAATTGCTTCCAAAACGGAAAAAACATTGAATTTTATGTTTTATAGTCTACACAAACGAATTTGCAGGCTACAACTCGTTTATACTTTAAATTCCTATAATTTAGTCTTCAAATGAATTTGAGTCTATTATCATTACACTTAGTCAGTTCTACCAACTGATTATAAATAAAAATGTCTGAATGATAAAAAACGCTTTTTCCATTTCCAATAACAAACAAGACAATGGCCGAAAGCATGAAACCAAACAATAAACTTTTTATGGCTTACATCATTTCAAACAAAATTAAACTTAAAAATAAACTGATAAAGTTTAATTTATATAATCAGTTACAGAATATTTACAGGTATCTAATATTATAAAATCCTGTTGATACAATTCGTTTAATTTGCAAATAAACAAAAATGTTCAATAGCTCTTATGTTAAAAATGTGAATGATATAGAAAAAATTAAATAAAATTTATCAATAAATTTTGTATAGCATCGCTTAGCTTTTTCCGTTCTGTTGCTAAGTGACGAATAGACAACACACAGACGAAACCATTAAACTTCGAGACTTGAAACTTCCCATGTAGATGGGTTAAAGGATGTAGGGAAGCCAAGAAAATCAAGAGAGGATCTTAAATCTTGAAATTTCTACGGTAACTGGGAAGAGATTTTCCAAGTTACTTCTTAAAGTCCATGAAAACAAAGCCGTGGGAAACGACCAGCTTATAACATATATTAATATTATTTTTTTTAAAGCTTCACGTTGCATCCATCACATAGCAGGGTAGGCAGAGCGAGTAGTGTCAAAACATTCCTTTTCCATTAAGAAACTCCGTTCCCCACTTTCCGCCGAATTCTGGATGCGTAGCATGTTAAGTAGCGGATTTCAATGTTGCGCTTTGTCTCGTTACCAGGAAAGAGTAAATTAGAATACTAAATATTTTATTCCACTGAGTAGGAATCGGATCCATAACCTTGTCTGTAACCCACCTCTGCGCCATGACGGCTCTATTTATATTTTATGTAAAGAAAAATATATTCAAATCACTCCGTTTCCGCTAGGCAAATTTCACCAATAATATATTACTTTACTTTATTTTATACATCCGTTTGGTTCAACTTTGTGTGAATTGTACCAGTTTTAAAATTTCCAATTTCGTGCAATCATAAATTTTAAAGGGCCGTAAAAATTCCCGCCGCCGCTTGTAACCTGAACAACACTGTACATAGCACAAGTGATCAAAATTTAAATAGCAAAAGCTGTAGAGTGGAATAATTTATTATTCCTCTTTTTTGTTCTAGCTGAAAGGGAAAATGAAAATTATTTTAATTCTCCTAGTGGGAATCGAGCCTACAATCCTTACCCTAAGTCAGTCGCTTTACTACTGCGTCACGACGGCCTAATATAAATTTACACTATTTAATGCATATACGATTATATAATTATGTGGATATAGTCGAACTGTGCGCCTAGTCTATTAGTCTAAAAGTACTTATTATGAAGTGATGCAAGAATGTCTACCCGTTGTACCCTTCAGGAGAAATTCCTCATTCTTTTACGTGATCAGGTCTAGAATGATAGAGATACATACATATATTACAATTCTAATCTTAAGAATATTACAAGTACTGAATATATATAAATTAATAATATCATATATTATATATATATATATACTATTTTGATTTTTTNATAATGTTTGTATTCCATAATTTATTACATTAATTAGGACAAAGGTGCAATGTTTACTCACGGAGACATCACTCACCTTCTTTTATATGAGAGATTGCTGATTGCTGCTATAAAAAGAATTATAAAAAAATGGTCTTCTCCATAGATTTTTGTCCCCCATTCTTAGAAGTACTGCCATATTTAAGTGGGCTTAAATAATGAGTTAGCGTGTCTAGACCAAGAACCACCTGCTACTGAAATATAAACTAGTAAAATTATTAATGTTTTACTTTTATATATTTTGGTATAGTTCCACAAATTTTTAATGTATCTAATATTATCATTTACTCGCTCTGTGTATTTAGTTCCGCAACCCAACACAATGAATAACGCCGATTTCAGACGGAAACCAGAAGTGTCACGAAGTGTCTTGACACAATTCTCTTTGTCTTCTTCTTCTGTCAACAGGAAAAAAAAATATGATAGTATACCAACAAGGCATTCAAAACCATCAATCAGTCAAGTATAAATAATGCGATACATTTCATTTCATTTGGAAACAACGTTGTCTTATTTCTTAAGCCGTATACGTATCAAGTTTAAAATTTTAGACCTTTAAAGCAATGAAAAGATTTTCATCAGGCAAAAAGCTCTCTCACAATTCTTCGTGATGCGAGTAAAAACGTAAACGTTCTTGTTTTATTAATTTATTTGAAACTTTTAACTACTAGAGTTTATCTGTGATTTTTTACCCGTGAAAAAATGTGTATGTATAACACACTCGACGACACAAGGTATCTCTGAGTTCTGACCGCAGGTACAATGTACAGTGTACATAGAAAAGATTTAATGTTCTTCAGTCTTTAGTAAATGAAGAATCACCAGTAGTTTCTGATATTAATGCATTCAACCAAACAAATTGTTAATTTTTATAATATTAGTATTATCTAAATATACCATCATATGTATATGTGCTGCTTAATACATGAATACCGACAACTCTAGGATTTACTGTTGTGAATATTTTAAGCTCGCTAGTATGTATTTACATATGCGATTTATTTTTTACTTTCATGTCTATTTAGCGGCAAAACGTTTGTCTCTGAGCATGAAGGTTGTGGGTTCGATCTCCAATCAAGGAAATGATTCGTTCTTCATCTCCTCACTCTGTTAACAAGATAAGCTCTTTCTTAAATTCCGCCACTAAACATGGAGTGTGTCGAAAATATAGTGGAAAGTAGAAAATTCAGTGTCCCAACACTAGGTTTCTTCTTCAGAAAAGATCGAAGTATCTTTTGAACGTAAAAAAAACTTAAATATTAAGAATAAAACAAAGGAAACTCTAAATATTGTATGCAATATACTCAACCACATTATATATTTGTACAGCCAAAATAGACTATAAACAGCCTTAGCTTCATATAAAAGTGATTTTTCTAAAAATTTCTACATCTCACGGGAGTAAAAACTATTCCGAGTTGAAATTTGTTTTCAATTTCGTTTTGATCGTGCAAAGTGTCAAGCTTCGATTGACTTCGAATGCAATTTACTGTGAATCTATATGACCTACATACATACGTATAAATTTGTAGATTGTAATGCTAATATGTATTAAATTCAGCTTCATATTGTATCTTGCACATAGCAAGGTAGACAGAGGGAACCTAGTGTTAAGACACTCCGTTCCAGA
Organism: Heliconius hermathena; assembly: GCA_013403705.1. NCBI lineage: Eukaryota > Metazoa > Arthropoda > Insecta > Lepidoptera > Nymphalidae > Heliconius > Heliconius hermathena. Next base: position 207,388 of record JAAIXJ010001881.1, read on the forward strand.
TTAATAAAACGACTAATTTATCTAATTAAATAAATGTTTATTATTGCGTATATTTTTTTTATTAATTAAGAAAATATGGAAATTTACATTTCAATAAACTCTCTCTTTATTCTTTAGTCGTTTTAAAATGATAATTTAAATGAGTATTATTATTTAGAAAACAGATTTAGCAAAGACTTAATATCATGGATTCATTATTTCACCTGAAAAATAAGAATGATTTCATGTTTAAATCGGGATCGGAATAAATATTTCAAATGATAGGAATCTTTGCATGCGGCAGTTATTTTCCAGGCAACCATGTGTTTTAGTGATAAGAAAAAAGCACATGAGTGCAAATATTAACATTAAGTGACCTGTTTAAACCAGGCAACCCTAGGCTTGCGGCTGACTGAGAGCTGGCAACCATTGTTTTTCCAATTCTTTATGCGATTTTCTTTCAAATGATGTGCGATTCACATAAAAAACATATGAGTGCAATTTTCTCCAAAAACGAGTTATGAAAAACATTAATTAAAGGTGATTGTGGCAGGATTCCTTTAGTCAACCCTAGTGTAATCTATTCTACAATCATGTATCATTCTTAAATATAAGTTTCATTAGAATTACTGATCCCTACAGATTTAAGCAATGGGATCTTAGGCCATATATAGTGATATTTGGTGTGCTGAAGCTTGAATTGCTTTGAATCATTGGTAGCTGATCGGGAACACTTCCTGATAATAGTAAAATATCTTTCATTACACATTACACTCGCACTTATCCATCCATATAATAAATTCGCGAAAGTTTACATTAGTTGTTGTACAGGGTGGAAGAGGCAGCACTCCTTTGACGGAAACAGCATATAGGGTAAAATATTTCAAACCCATAGCTAAAGAAATTTATCAAGATAACTCAACAGTTTAGATGTAGAATTTTTTTTTATTTCACGATAAACATCCATACGTGTATTTCTACTTGTGACGCAGTTACACAAAGATGCGAATAACATAAACGCATACTACTACAAAAATACTACTAAAGGTTAAACAACTTTGAACTTTGTCGCCAATACCTACGACTCGATTTAGGAATAAGCCGTATGCGGCAATTTGGTAGGTGTATGTGTGCGTGCGTCGTTCTTGACAAATGGCGTTTTATTTTAAAACGACAGTTTTATTATTTATTTTGTTTGAAAAAATCACTTTTTCATTTTCGGAAAAAAAAATTGTATCAGGCTTTTATGGAGTAGTTTAAACTATGGTTTCATTTAAAGTGGTGCTGACACTTCCATCCTGTATACCGCATAGACAGTTGCATTTCGCTAAATATGTTTTTCAAAAACGTGTAAACAATGAATTTATTTGACAAATTATGTTTATTGGGATCTCAAAACTGTAATAAAAAAACTTCCAATTTTTCACTTACGATATTTTACCTAGGGAGCGTCGATATTGTTTTTTTTTAACAGTATTTTTTTTTAGTTTTCATTACTATTTTATTATTGTCACGATTTATGAGAATTTTTGTACCAAATATTATTTGTATAATAAAGAAAATTAAAATGTTTTATTATATATTAATATTCTACTGAATAATATATTACTAAGTTTATACTGGCCTTCCCGCTCGTGACTGTGAATAGCTTTATCAAATTTAAATTATTTTACCTCTAATAATAAAAAATAGCAAATTTAGAAATAAATTTCCTTAAATTATTTTAGGGACGGTATTTAATTGTAAATGCGACGATAGTGGGTTCGATGCCTACTGAAGGGAATTAAATATACATTTTCTTCTTTTTTTAATTTCTTTTCCCTTCTCTGGCAAGCGCGGCGTGAAATTCTGACTGGAGGCGATAAGCAGGCAAAAAAATATAATAACTTTTAAGACACTCAGTTCTCTATTTTCAGCCCTTTGCTTGTTAATTTGGGAAAGTGGGAATATTCTTAAATATGTTTTTTTCTTTAGTATGTGCCTTTGTATTATGCGTTAAAGTTTTCAACTATGTCATGATGAAGTCATACTGCGTTTTTTAATTATATTTTTTTAACAAAGTTTTTGGATCCACAACCGCTGCCACTTTGCAACTAGTTTACCTTACCTATATTCGTTATTTTTCATTTATTTTACACTGTAATTCGCATATAGTAAACAGTAGGCAGAGGGTACCTAGTGCTTAGATACTTGGTTCCCTACTTTCTACCAAATTTTATAGACGTTGCGTGTTCATTTGCAGTCAAACAAGTCAACGTTTTGCTTTGTCTTTTAACTAGAGCGAGAAAAGAAAATAATGACATCCCCTAGTGGGAATTGAACCAAAAACATTCGTGGTAACTGTAACACGCTTTCTGTGTCGCTGCGCCACGAAGGCCTTATCTTCGTTTATAATATCAGCTTCATGCTATATCACGCACACATCATGGTAGATAGAGGGAACATAGTGTTAGAACACTCCGTTCCCTATTGAATGCCGAATTCTAAAGGGCATTGCGTGTTGGTGGTTTTTGCCATTTTTTGGTTGGTGGTCTCGAGTGGTTGGACTCAACGCCGCGCTTTGCCTAGACAACAGCCCGAAGAAATGAAAATATAAATTTAATTGAATATTTAATTTCCTCGAGTTAAAAACACAACCTGCCGGCCTGGGGCCGTGTCCCCAAAACTTCGTTTATTTTATTTTTTATCAGTCTATCAAAAAATAAATGAACCCAATATAGTTTTATTATAATAATAGCAGTTTATATCAATGAATGTAGTTGTTATACAACCATCAAGAAAATTATCATCATTATCAATTTACTTGCGCTCTAAAAGACAAAGAATAACGGCTCTCGTTAGCCGCTATAATCTGGATCAAATCCGGTTTCGGCCGGTATTATCCGGTTGTTATTTGACTGAGGTTTTTGTTAGAAGCTTAAAAATAATACTATTTTCATTGGGGACAAATATTTTTGGAAAAATGGACAGTTTCATTTTATATTTTCATGTAATATACATATTTTAGTGTTTATTTTGTTAGCTCCACGCTGTATCAAGCATATAGCATGGTAGGCAGAGATAAAAAAGATAAGTTCTTTATTCATAGTTCTTTTATTCATATTCAAAATCCAAATAATTTACGAAAAATTATAATGTATATATCTTATTTACGTGTGGTAGAGTCACGTTGCCAGCAATGGCAACACGCATGGGCAGACTCGACCGGATCATTACCACCCCGGCATTTAAAACCGGCGTGAAGTAGTGGTTTTATGCCACTGCGTTTCGCATCAGGTAATGCCGGGCTCCGGAACCCAACCCACCTTACAGGCAGGCAACGCACCTGCACTCTTCTGGTGTTGCACGGGGTCGTGGGCGCCGGTATTCACTTACCATCAGGTGACCCGAACGCTCGTTTGCCTTGTCTTTTCCATAAAAAAAAAATATTGCACATTAATATGCGCAAAGTATAATTACTCTCTTTGAATATGCGCAAAGTATAATGACTGTATCGAAATCGAAATGATATCGAAATTTTCTACGGAAAGTTAAGCTCATTAGCAAGTATTTCCTCGCTTATGTCCAATATTTTTAGTATTTCAGTGTATATGCCTCTTCTGATTTAATTAATTTAATACCAGTCATCGTCCGTAATTTTGTTTACGTAGACTTTAAGAAAAGTTAGGTGTGTTCAGTTCCTGTAGGAATTTCTAGAGATTCTCACTGAGTGACACTCTCTAACACTCCCTAACCGACCTACATGCCAAATTAGATCTTATAAGTCAAGTAGTATCGTCTGAGCGTTGTCTGTCAGTCACTCAATAAAGGCAGGTTTTTAACAGATTTCTGTAAGAAAAAGGGGTTATCAATTCGACTGAATTTTTTGTATGTTTGTTACCTCAGAACATTTGACTGGGTGAACCTATTTCAATTATTATTTTTTTATTTGAAAGCTTGTGCTTTCTGTGTAGCCTATTTTAATTTGGTCCATTTCTGACAATGGTATCTGTGAGAAAATCACATAAGTCTTAAATTTGCATTAGGTATGTGTACAATAAATGGACGAAAAACTCAATATCACACCAACCGGAAGAAACCAAAAGGAAAAAAACTTCAAGGATAGTTTGGTGAATGTTTGGTTAGGTTCTGGTTATGGAATCCGGTTGAAATTGTACAAGTTGTTTTTTTTTTGGTGAAAAACACAATTGTACTATAATAGTTACAAGGAAAACTTTGTTAAAATTAGCGAATCGCGGTTTACTATTCGTTAGAAGTGAGATTACTCATCGTTGCATTTCTTTTCAACCAATTTCAAAAGGGGATGTTCTCATTTTTAACCGACTTCAAAAAGGGAGAGGTTCCCAATTCGCCTAAATTATTTTTATATATATTCCTGTCAAAATGTTAGTTCGCACAAAAATAATATCTAATTAAGATTGAAGTTTTATATAGGACAACCACTACCTATTCGTTTGAGAAGCATCCTTTTAAGGTCTACTCATCACTCAAAATCGTAAAATAAATTAATTTTTCACAAAAAAACTGACTTCAATCAATAAACTAAAAAGTAAAAAATAATTTTACTTAACCTAAAGTAAAATGTACCTAAAGTAGGTACGTTTTTATTAAACAAAAATAATTAAAGAAAGATTTTATAATTTTGAAGTCGGTGCTAAGTGAGACAAACAGTTTTAGTAATTTGATATAGTAGTAAAGTTGTTGTATCATTAGTTTGACACCGAATTCAAAATTATAAAATCTTTCTTTAATTATTTTTGATTAACAAAATCAAAGTAGTTTTACTTTATGCTAAGTAAATTTATTTTGTACTTTTTAGTTTATTGTTTGAAGTGGGGTTTTTTTTGTTAAAAAATATTTTTTATATACTTTTCTACTTTTGGCTCAGCGATATAGATGTATATTTAAATAGTAGTTAGTCCGAATTCTACATAGGAGACATTTTATTCAGTTGTACGCTTATCCCGAATATAACTAGGCAAGAAGAACGTAGTATCAAGACATTCCGTACTCCACTTTCTGCCCAAATTCGAGACATAGCGTCCTGAATACGGCCCGTCCGCACCCAGTCCCATTTCAGACAAAAAACATAAATTCGTTAATTTGGGTTTAAGTATTATATTTGTTAATAACTATGTGTATAGAAAAGCAGAATTTCAATATTTTTTATATTATTTTGTCTATAATACATAAAACATTAGTAAAATCAAATATCTCACCTACTTTCTAATTGCACGCTGAACTTTTGTATCAAAACCAAAACTTAAGCCAAAGCTTGGAACCAACGCGCGAGGGTAAAGTTGAGCTTTGTTCGAAGTTACCCAACTTTTGGCTGTCGAATACGAGTCATTCATCTGGCACAAAATGTTCTATTAATGAATGTTCTGCAATTATATGTAATTAATTGTATATATGTAATTGTAGAACGAGGCTGGTTAAACATAGTTTTGGAAATCAATTTAGGTTTATTTTTATTTAGATTGTGGTTAAGCTGCACAGCATGTGGCTGTTAGAATGACGAATGTGGATTAGAGTCCAAATCGGGGTAATTAATTATTTTTGTTTCTGGTCCGGTAACAAGACCAAGCGCTACATTGAGTCCTGTCGTTAAACACGGATTGTTCTCGAATGTAAGCCCTGCGTGGGAAAAGGCGTGCCTTAATACTAGATTCCTCCTTTCTATCATCCTTGATGCAGGACTAAGCGTGAAGACATTACTATCGTTTTAGTATAATTTACGATTTATGATATTTTGATTTTGAGGTCTGTCGTGGCACAGGGGAACAAACTGTGTGTGTGACTGTCGCGTTTACGACTGACTGATGCGATGAAATATTTATTAAGTGGCGTTTAGTTCCGCCACTCAAAACGCAATGCCAATCCAAAATTCAGCGGAAAGTGGGGAACGGAGTGTCTTAATACTAGTTTTCCTCTGCCTACCCTGCTGTGTGCGGGATTCAGGTGAAGCTGATTTTATATTTTGATTTGCATGTCTCTCATGCGAAAACAGAAGCATTTAAATTAACATAACGTGTTAAGACACTGCTCGATACATGGTTGAAAGTGTGTCTGGACTAGAGGAAGCAGCAATCTCTCAAGCAGTTTGGACAGCGCACTAAGAACAGGCCGGTACCCTTCCGCTTTTCCGCTCTTCCCCTCTTTCTCGGTTCCGATTTCCGTTTAGATCATTACTATCAGGCCTTTCTTCCACGCCTGAGGGAAATATCCCAGGCGCAGAATGGCATTGAAGAGCCTGGCTATGGCTGCGATGGTCTTGACTGGTAGGTGGCGAAGTGCTCCATTCTTTATGCAATCACAACCTGGGGTACTCTTGGTTTCAGTCTTCCTACAGCTTTGCCGTTGGTGAGAAGAATGGCAGTGGAGGCATCGGTAGCGTAGGAGGTCCCAGATGGTTAGCTACCTCTTCCTCTAGTTGACTATTATAAAATAAATACTTTATAAAGTGTCTTAGCACTAGGTTCCCTCTGCCTACCCTGCTGTGTGCGGGATACAGCGTGAAGCTAATTTAATTTTTTACTTTATAAAGGTGACACAAAATGAAGCCAAAAGAAATAGTTCACGTGAAAACATATGTAAAGGACGTTATTCAAAAGGTCTTAATCAATAATAAAAGTCCTCAACGTGGTCTTCAAGTCTCTTTGAACCCTTATAATACTCTAGTAATTGTATGTAGAATTGTTCGAAAGAAAGATGTTTTAGGTAGAATAGTATTCTTATAATATGCGCAAATATTTTTAAAAATATAATATGTACGGTATATATGTGAATGGAAAATTCCGTGTAAGAAAAAAATTAAATATATTTATTAATTTTCGTCGCAAAACGTGCAACGGAATGATGTATAAAAAAATTATAATGTATTGTTTAATTCCTCTATGCTTTCCACAATCTTTATAAGGCTTTATATAAACAAATATTTTATTATAATTCATGACAAACTTTTTTTACAATTTTTAATAAAAACATTTTGCTAAAAAATTCAAACAATTTTCAACTTGTCAAAAATTTTTTTTATTGAAGTTCATCGTATTTAAAAAGTGATAGTTAGTTATTCTATAACATTATATAAAAGCTATTCAGTGAATTTTTAAATAAGTCTTTCTATATGAAATATAATTTAAAATTAAAATAATAATAAATAATAAAAACAGCTTTATTCACATAGTTTTTTTTACAATTCGCTGAGTTTTCCTAGTAGGTAATAATAATTTAAAATTGCTGTAAAGAAAATTTCGAAAGTTATCAATTTCATATTTTCATAATTTCTATTTATTGATTGACAGAGCTTCATGCTCTATGATATATAATAAATTTAAAATCATTAATCAGCTTCACGCTGTATCCCGTACACAGCAGGGTAGGCCTCTGCCTACCCTCTGGATCCTAGTGTTAACACACTCCGTTCCCCACTTTCTGCCGAATTCTGGAGGCATTGCGTGTTGAGTGGCAGAACTCAACGCCGCGCTTAGCCTCGACACCAGAGCGAAGAAATGGAAATAAAAATGTAAGTAAATATTTCATCTCCTCGAGTGAGGATCGAACCCACAACCAGTCGGTTTTACAGTCACACTTCGTGCCGCTGCGCCACGACTGGCCTCAAAATAAATTTGCAAATCAAATTTAATTTACGTTGTCGTGCCTGCGTCGGATTGTAAATACGTGGGTTCGATTTCGGCTCACGTCAATAAATTAATTTTAAAAGATGCTACGTAACGTTCCGCCACTCTACACACAATGTGTCGAAATTTACAAAACAGAGGATCTTAATACTAAGTTCCCTCTGCCTATCCTGCCGCATGAATATATGTGGAAAAACGTGTGAAGCTGTGATTAATTATAATAATAACCAATAAAAGTCTTAATTAATAAGAGAAATATATTTTCTTAATAACCTTCGATGTGATTCTCTGCTTTTTGTAACTCACTGTATATTATTGTTATAATTAAAAACTCATTCGGAGCTTTAATGACTTTCCAATATACCTTATTACACGCCCGGGTGTAATTATCGTTACTCGAATGTACGTATTTATTTCAAAAGTTCGACGTAACGACGAAAAAAGCACTCGACGAACTTCAGTTGCGACGAAAGCTTGGAAATATTTTCTCACGTTTCGTCGAAATTTTACTTATTCTTATTCTACTATAACTTGCTTTTAAAATGCAGTATTAATTCATTAAATTTCAGCACACGAAAATGTAGTTCAGCACTTTTGAGCATTTTCAGTTTTAAGTTGAGCTGTTTTATTCATATTTTTGTTATGAAAAGAAACTTTTTTTTATGCTTCGTTATAATTGTGTATTTAGTGAGATTTTTTTTACTAATGTAAAAGCTTAGTATATTTTAAAATTGTAAGTTTTTGTACGGTGTTTGTTCTAAATATGTTACACTGCAAGTTTTTGCTACTTCTAGTAAAAAAAATAATACATGGAGTATACTACAACAAGTAGTAGACTATAAACGTTATCGCAAATAAAGACTGAAATTCAGCTTAACAGGATTCTTATATCGTAAGGTAAATAAATACATACAAACACACATGCGCACACACAAAAAAAACCATATTTATTCCTTTATTTTCTTACGCTTAACCAATTACTTTGTTTTTTCTTTGTTTTATATTAAATAGTGTTTTGTTTTCTTATATTTACAACAATTAGTTTTGTTTATTGTTAGTATCAACGCTATGAATTGGACGTTAATAGCTACGGCACAATTCAATAAAACGTGACTGCAGTCGTACAAATCTCTAAATCTTCCCAATCACAACCTGTCGCGTTGGTACGCTTCTAGCCCTGCGCCACGCATGGCCTCAAAATAAATATTAACGTTATCAGTCAGTCATAAATTTATTTGTAATTTTGATTTAATATTTTCTAGATTAAACTAAGAATAATTTACGATATTGATTATTATAATAATCTTATCTAATGTATTCAAATTTGTGTCTCTAGATAATTATAGGACAATGAAAGCTACAGTACTATATTTAAAACCACCAAATTGTTACAATATCTAAAGTCTTAGTAAGGATATTTTTTCATTGTAGAAATACTTTCACTTCTATTCTATTTAATAAATGTTCTAGACCGAAGAAAACCTGTGAAAAAAAAACATAAATATGTCATATGTCATGTAAATATGTCAGATCTTTATAGATGACATAATACTACTACTAATTATTACTCTCGAGTTACACTACATTGATATTTTGTTTATACCTACAGCAATATAGCATACATGTAGCGCTATACCTTTTGTACGCCACCATGCTAACAGAAAAGACAACTAGTAATTTTAGTAACGAGCGTTCGGTCAATTTAATGTCTTTTGTTACATACAAATTAAAATACAGTCAATTTTCTATCAGACACATCAATACATGAATATGTTTTGTTAAATGAAATTTACATTTAAATTATTTTATACTTTGTGGTTTGGTTTGCTTGACTTTGCTTATTAAAATTTGATATTATGAGTGAAATCTAAATAGAATAATAATACAAACTCTCAACATATTTAATAGCTTGATTACAAAATTTCACTGCTAATTATTGTAATAGTTTCTCGCTCTCGAAGCATTTTGGAAAAAACCAAGAATCGTCATGTCACATGACACATTTTAAGTACCCTTTTTTATCCCTGGGAAATGCATTTACGCAGACCGCCCACACGGAAGGCAAGTACCTCACGGATGCGTGGTACTGTGGGTCTCACCGCTAAAGCCGACCCTACCCACTAAAACCCAGCGGAAACCCGCTCCACGAATAGGAGACGCCGCATAAGCGCTTGCGCATACTACTACGACGTCTGGGTGGAAGGCTCGCCTATTGTGGGCCACCGTCACGTTCAGGGTGCCCCGGGATTTCTCCTAGGGCACCCGAAACCTCAATGACTAGCGGGAGGATCACCATGACCCTCCCTTAGTAGCTCCTGTAGGGTAGGGGAAATTGAAAATGCGCATACCACCTTCGTCTCCAACCAGGTCTACGGTGGCGAAGCGAGCCTACTTTCACGCTGGATTCAGCACGATAACTGATTCACAAGAGGAGACCATTGTAGACCAGTCGTCTCACTGTTCAGCATGGCCCTCACCACACCGGACAGTGAGAGTGAGTGCCGTTGTGGAGGCCAAGCGGGGCATTCGGTTAGAGTGTGATGCGTCAAATCGACTTTGCTCTTCTTTTATTACTAATCCTGCCGCCAGGGCCCCAGATCCGCTCTCCATCGCCAGATTAGGGCTTTATTCGCTCTCCGCCTGATCCGCGCGATATCTTCCCACGATGGTTGTTCACCTCGCGACCGCTCAAAACATATTCATGTATTGATGTGTCTGATAGAAAATTGACTGTAAAAATTGCTTGCGCGCAATGTATGTTCTCTGGAAAGCACTTCCGCTTGTTGCTCCCAAGGCGGATCGTACGCCACCCCTTAATCGCCGTCACCGCTATGACTCGCTGCGCTTTTTGCAATTGAGTCCTATTCCGAGCAGTGAGAGCATCTGCTCACAACACACAAAAGCTGCCGGAATGGAGAATCCGGCCCTCCGATATTCGACAGTGGCCTGCCAAGGGCCCCGGCGGCGTTATTCTAGGTAGCCTAAGGTAATTCTGACCACAAGTACAGCAGGTAACATAGAAATAATTAACAGGATATAAAATATTATTTATAAATAAGTAGACTATTTAACACAAAAAAATATTTCAAACCAGTAATTCATGAGAATAGCCCATTCAACCTAACGAATTCTTCCGCTTCACAATGTTAATATAGATGAATCTGGATCTTTATATACCAGTAAACAAAATTATTCATGTGGACTTTTATATATTCGTTAATTTTCTTAATACCGTACAAAAAACTCCAAACACTTTAACATTCTTAATTAACCGAGTGCGATAAATACAATTAAAAACGCAACAGAACTGTTTACGTATTTCACTGTATTATGTAAATTTTTGAGTTTCCATTTAAATTTGCTTAAATCCAGACGCGTTGATTGCTCGACGTGGCCTCTGGTAATTTATTTTATCCTCACATTAATATTCTTTATACTTTACTGCAGTAGATGCGGTCTTGATATTTAACACATTAATTATAATATAACAAAATAGTGTTAAGACTCTCCGTTCCACGCTTTCCACCCAATATTCGAGACATTACATGTTGAGTGGCGGGACTCAACATTACGCTTTCTCTTCACATGAGAGCAAGGAAATGGAAATAATTCATTCCTCTGAGTGGGAATTGAACCACAACGTGTTCACAGTCAGCACGCTTTGCCGCTGCATCACGACTGCCTCATCTTATCCTTGAATTATATTTTTTATTTCCTGCTGTAGGAAGGTTGAGGGTGGTTGATTGTCTAAGTATTTTATCACGTTACATTTTGACAAGAAAATCCTATAGTTAGATTGGAGAACGAAGTATCTGTACACTAAGCCTACATCTCCGAAACACTAAGGTAAATTAGAAAAAAATATGACTTTACTTCAAATATAAACAAATTATATTATTTCGTGACAAATATAATTAAGAATGTAATCTTTTCGATCTTAAAGTATTTGCTGCATTTTGTGGGATAAACAAGTAGAACCTAGTATGTACACACCCGTTTTCCACAAACAGTACATTTTAGAAAACATTGAGTCTAAGATAGAGGAGCTCTACGTTAAACTTAGTATATAGCGGGACCAGTGGGCTAAAATTATTTTTAATAAAATTTTCCTAGTAGGTAAATAAATATCAGAACCAGGTTGCATCTTAGAAATTCCCAAAAAGTCCCAGACGCAAATATTTAGTTTTCCACAAAATATGAAAAAAATATTTTCCTTTTATATTGACTTTTTTTTGAATCGACTAATAAAGCGCATAAAAGACTAAAATAAAAATAAGTTTTTTATGACAATGTTGTTAATTAAATGTCAAAAAAAAAAATGCCTGACGTAAATTATACGAAAATGATTTAATAGAGTTTCTTAAAATCCTGTAAAATCTAATGTAATTATATTTCTGAATATATATAAATTCTATAGAATGTTTAATCTCGAACGTAGAACATAATAACGGTAGACGGGACGCAATTAGAGCGCAGCCACGTAACCACTCCGCAGCATCCGAAGGAAATGGTTACAGACAGACGGACAATAAGGTTGGCTAATCGTGGAATGGGAGCTTTATAAAGCTTTATGTTGCTGTTTTATTTTATTTTACTTTACTTTATTTTCTGACTCTATTACATACTAAAAAGTACACAACTAAAAAGTATTGTCTGATTTTATAAATTGTATTATATAAAATATATAGAATATCATTACATATATGAATAAACATTTTTTTTGCGATTTAACATTTATGTTGTTAACTCTTTTTTTTAGCTTCACGCTGTATCCTGCATATAGGGTGATAGACAGAGGGAACTTAGATATTTCCCCAAATATGTTTTGAATTCACAACCACTGCATACATTCAAGTTATAAACATTACAACTGCACTAAGTTAGTTCTATTCAAACTTAACTAAAAATATTTAATGAAAACAAAGTTAATGCCACAAGTTGGAACTTTCATAGCTATTCACGGCTGTTTATTACAACGCATTAGCGAGGCGTCGTTATCTAAGTTTTCCATTATATCTCGGACCTTAGTTCAGGTAACTTTTAAAATATATTGTTTGAAATTAAATGGAAATGTTGCTGTTTAATTAAACATTTTTATTTAATTTTGATAGAGACTTACATTTCGTATTGTTTTATTTATATTTCTTCTTTTTTTATTTTTCTTTCTTTTAGATAGCATTACTTTGGTATGTCCATATACCCATTGTATTCAAATACTATTATCACATTAATATATACATAGGTAATTGAAAATAATCTTCAATTTTAAAGTTCAATAAAAATTTAAACTTATCGGAACGTTTGAACGTCTTCGTGTCTGACTATTATATTATATTATTATATTACGTTATACGTAATATAATAATATTATGTTACAGTTGTAGGTAACTTTGAAAGCTTTGTTGGCTCGATTCCTTATTGGTGGAATCAAATATATCCTTTCTCTGTTAAAACAAAATGTGGCGTTGAGTTCCGCAACTCCACAAACTTGATTTCGCCAAGAATGACTTATTTCCGCTGTATTTTTGTCTTATCTTATTTACTCTATATTTTCCGTAAACTACTATAGATTTGTAAAGATTAACTACTCGCAAAACAACCAAAATAGTTCGTTAATTAGATAAACAAGACAAATGATCACTGGTTTGACTGACATAAATCACCCGACTGACCGAGTTTTTATAGTAATTTGCTATACATCTGCTATTCTGTATAATAGTAGTGAAACCGTTGTGGCGCAGTGGTACAGCTTCTAACTGTAAACGCGACGGTTATGGGTTTTTTATAATATATTAGCAAATAAAGGTAACATTCATTTTTGTCGTCTGTGCTTTTTTGTTTTTGATTGTGATTGTGTCATTAAAGTAGTTGTTGTTTGGCTTCTTTTTAAAATGTGAAGGGAACATTTACATTTTGAATGTTCTGCGTTCTTTGTGACACTATTCGAGTTTTGTGGTCGTTGATCATGTTGGTTGCGGTGCACGCGCGCACAACAAACGCGGTTTTTCCTGCGAATGTTCTAATTCCGGAATATCAGAGTAAAAAGTAGCCTATATTGCTTCACAGCCTCCTCTATCTTTTAGTTTAGTCCCATTAAAATTGGTTTAGCTGTTCTGGAGATTACTCACACAAACACAAAGATAGACAGACAGACAGTTATTATGAAATCACAGACAAATTCGAATGGAAAAGTATATATTATTAAGTTTAGTAAATTAATTAAAATAATTAATTAGCGGAGTGTCTTGATGGGTAAAGTGTGAAGCTAAAAATATTTTGACTTCGAAGAGTTTCACGTTTGATAGATAATACACGGTGGTTGTGGGTCCATACAACTGTTGGCTTCATCAATCAATATAAATGCTTATGGACTTCACAAAATATTACAATAACATAAATAAGACATAGAAAAGAAGAAAAAAAAGATGCTAACAGTAAAAACTAAATTCGATTCAGTTTGAATTCCGCCACGTCACTGTTGTCGTGACAACTTTTCTGCTTATTTTATCAAAGTAATTATCAGATAGGAGGATTTGAGGCCAGTCGTGGCGCAGGGGCACAAAGTGTAAAACCTGTGACTAGTTGTGGGTTCGATCCCCACTTGAGGAGATGAAATATTATGGTGTCGAGGACAAGCGCGGCGTTGAGTTCTGCCACACAACACGCAATGCCTCCAGAATTCGGCAGAAAGTGGGGAACAGAGTGTCTTAACACTAGGTTCTCTCTGCCTACCCTGCTGTGTGCAGGATACAGCGTGAAGCTGAGTGATCATCAGATACCGAATCCTTTGCTATGATGTCGCCGTGGCGGCAAGATATGTTTTACCGTTGCGCTCGTATGTCGCCGTATAGGCGGCACTACATGTCTTACCATTACGGCGGGCTGGCCGGTCTGTTGCCTTTTAAGTTTATTTCTAAAAAAAATTAAATCAGTTTCACGCTGTATCCCGCACACAGCAGGGTAGGCAGAGGGAACGTAGTGTTAAGATACTCCGTTCCCCACTTTCCTCAAAGTTCTGGAGGCATTGCATGTTGAGTGGCGGAACTCAACGCCGCGCTTTGCCTCGACACCAGAGTGAAGAAATAAAAAAATATAAATGTAAATAAATATTTCTTTTCCTCGAGTGGGGATCGATCGAACCTACAACCAGTCGATTTTACAGTCACACTTTGTGCCCCTGCGCCACTACTGGCCTCAAGTTTATTTCTAATATATCTAAATTGCTTTCTTAAGGCTTCATTGAGTACATTTTTATGTAAAAAAAAGATTTGGGTTTATTCGCAGCAACATATCCTCTGAAACCCACCGATAGAAGTCGTCGTTTAACAGCTGTTACTGAGATGGAAGTTTCTTGCGTGCTATACGCATTTGGAATAATTTGTAGTACCTACTTGATATATTAGGTAATGTTTCGTTTTGGCCAAAGCCAGATGTGCTTCCAAATTTGTAGACAGTTCTATTACAACCACTTCACTGTATAGATGTACACCATTTATGCGTCTTTAATATTACTTAGTTTTATAATTAACACGATTGGATAATTTTTTTGTTATGTTTTGTTATTTCTAATGTTATAATAGTAATAAATATTGTTTTTCATTTGAATAAACAATATTTCTTTTAAAATATCCCATATTTATTCACATTGAACAATTTTTTTCTAAAGTAATAAATAATGTCAAATTTTATTACCCTAAATGTATCACTACGCAATTTTAGCACATTTAAAAAAATCTCACATAAAAAATTTGAGTAGATAGATAAGTAGGTAAAATAATAATCCCACTACGGTGTAATTACAACAGAATATATATATACGAGTACAAAAGGTTAAAGATGAAAAATGAAATGGTGCATAAAATTTTATAACAGAACTACATACATATAGTCATATATATGATGCACCTAATATTTAACTATGTATATAAACACCAACAATTATGAACTGAATGTTCAATAAATACAACTTGCAAAAGAAATGTACACAAAAAATTACGAATTCATCTTTTCTTAAGGCACTTCTCTTTAAATAGCTCGAGAATTTCATCTTCAGAACTTGGTACATGTATATGTTTATGCAAACTGAGACAGCCAAATAAATGACAAAGCAACACTTACAAGAATACGAGTTCTTCTTTGTCTTATATTTATTTTCATATTTAGATTATTTTTCGTATAAAAGCTTAACATTACTGAATTATATTTTACCACCCATATCTCGCATTTAATGTGATACCAAAATTATTACCTAAGATTCTTCTGAAATAGTTTATAGTGATATTTAGTAATATTTTTTTTTCTATGCTATACATACCTGTAGGTTCTTATTTATTGTCAAATTTCATATTTCAAGAACCACAGAATTTACTCTATACTAATTGTAACTATATGATCTCCACGCGATCTTGAGATAAATGCCTTTAGATGGACTGACAAGGTAGAGTTAGTCCGTCTGGACTAAAAAGCAGACCGACGAACCACAAATTGATCTTATAATTGTTCCGTTTTTGATGTCATAACGTCTTATAAATCGATGAACGCCGGCTGCATGTTCGAAAAAGCATGACTCATTGTCACGTTCCATCTGAGCCGAGCGTGTAAGCGAGAACGCGGAACAAACGATAAAGAGGCACGATCGGCCTAAGCGTTCGACTTGTGACGCATTTATCAGTCATTGTTATTTGTATTAATTAAAAACCTATATAAATTAACGAGTGCAAATTAATTTATCGAAGAAATGGTAATTTTCGATTAACTCCTTCTTTGTTTTAAACAAAATAAAGAGAATTCAGTGATAATAATTCAATGAATTAAAATATGAAATTTTCATCTATGTTTTTTCAAAACGTACTAACTTAAAATTATCATCCGTAAAAAACTAGTTGTTTGTACACTGACTTAACAGACAAGTAGTTTTTTATCGAGATGTGGAACCATAAAAACACTAAAAATACTTAGTTCAGAAACGTCGCATTTATTTTTCAATGAAAATTCAATTACCATAATCATTAAATATGAATATTTATCTTAACTCAAAGAAAAGCGTTACAGGCCGTGGAAAGTGGTTTAGGTTGAGCAGGAAGGCAGACCCTGACGAAAACCGGGATTACTGCCAAGAGGAAAAAGATTTATCTTAATTCAATTTTCTTCAATCTTTGCTCTCTGTATTTACGGCTCAATATAATTGAGAAGCTGTAAAACTCATTGCACTATTTTTTACTTATTCCTAAAATCTAACTGATAATAATCATTTTTCAAATATCTACTAATATTATATTATGTTAAAAAAGCTATTGCTATGATTAACTAACTATAAACATAAAATTATCCTTAAAAACATAAATTTATTTGGAACACACGTCAAAGACATTCATTATATAAAGTGGTTTCATTATCCGGTCGTCCTAAATGCTATCGCGTCGCGTTGTGACCTAATTTCCTCTCCCTAGATCACAAAAACTCCTTAACAAATGTCGGTATAGAGTTCCCATACTTGTGCCACTGGAAGGGCTATTTAATTAAAATAACATGTGCTTATCAGTATTTTCTATATTTTTTTGATCTCAGAAAATGAAATGTAATTTCACCACTCAAAATAAAAAAAAATATTTTTAACATTTTTAAAATGTTATTCCACACTTAGGAAAGAATAATACTTATTTAGGAAACGTATAAAAATTGGAATGTAGCGGGACTTGGACCCCCTGGATACCGACCAGGCGCTAAGCCATACGTTCTCAAAAGTATGGCTTAGTAATCAGAGCACCTGGTCGGTTTCCAGGAGGCAGGGGTTCGAGTCCCGCTACGTTCAAAATTTTTATATGTTTTACAAAACATATAAAAATAAGTATTATAAAAAAAAATATTATCATAGAATAACATAAGATTTTAATCAGAAAATTATATTATATAGGTGAAAAAAACTAAAAATTACGTATATCTTCGCTTAGTGCTATAGAATATGCTCGGATCTATAAATTATATGAGCCTAAACTCGATCTTGGCTTAGTAGTAACCGCTGAAGAGTTCGACTATTTAGGTCCTGGCTCTATCATCATACCTGCTTAATGATACCTTATTATTAAACTTTTTAGAAAACGTATAATTAAAAAAAAACCGAATTTGAATCCGCGCCTCTTGGAAACCGTCCAAGCGCTCTGACTGCTAAGCCATACGGTCTTATCAAACTACATTGAAATTCTTATACGCTTTGTTACAACTTATTTATGTTGGTAGCATCTCTGTAGGGAAATAATAACTATAAAAAAATATAAAAATAGTTACAAGTTGATCTAACAATAAAAGCATTTTAAAAATATTATTTTAAAAAGATGACAACATCATATTTTTAGCATCTGCGCATTGCATTGTTGGCAGAGCGAGGAAATATAAATATTAAATATTATATTCCCCGAGTGAGAATCGAAACAACTGTGTCGCTTACAGTCGCATGCATGCACGCATGCATTCTGTCAATCAATTAATATATAAAATACCAGTACTATCAACCCTACAGTATATAATACTTCCTTCCGTACAAGGCTATATCTTTGTACTCTCGACTATTAGTCCCCATGGGCGCCCCGCGCGAATGAGCCACCGGACCGACGCAGTTAAACCATTCTATAATAATTAGCTTTATATGAATGTTGTATATCCGCTTAGCAACTTGGACTGCGATTTCGATAGTTTAGAGCATATTTAGTAAAGAAATTTATTTTATCAATTATCACTAATACGATAAAAGGAGTCAGTGTCTAACTTAGACATTATGATATAGAATATAGCATTTAGAAGTTTAAATTCATAAGCGCGTAATTGGTTCGATTCCCACTCGAGAAAATTATTAGTTTATTTCATTTTTTCCCTCTGGTAACAAGTAGACCACAATGTTGAGTTCCGCCACTCTATATAACTCAATTTCAGCTTTTTAGCTTACTGTAGGAAGTCTGTTTTTTTTTTTGGTAAAAAATATAATTGCATCATCATTTAATTAGTTTATCTATTAGTGATAATCGTATTAAACTCCATTTTCTCATTTAAAATATTCAAGTGTACATAGGCATACACTTTACTTTATACTATTTAAAAAGAGAAATAATTGTTAAGACACTTCATTCTCAATATTTCGTCTAGTTTTCGAGACATTGCTAGCAATTGTTGAGTGGAGTAAGTTAACGCCGCGCTTTGTCAATCAAAGTGCAAAATTAAAAATAATTAAAATATATGAGCAGTTACAGTCAGGTGCTGTTCCACTACGCCTCGAGTCGAACTATACAACAAGTAGAAATAGAAACACAGACATAATCCCAAAGGATCTTACACATGTACAGAAGTTCTTCAGAGGAGTGCACTGTGAGACGAGTGGGCTTACTAAGCTATAGGAAAGGCTTATCAGAAGGTTAGGGTACACCTTTTCTAACAATTTTAATGAAAAAATGAATTTTATACTTTGTATGTATATATTTTTTTAGGGTGCCGTATGTCAAAAGAAACGGAAAGGGTCAATTTGTTGTCCTTCTGCCTGTCAGTCCGTTTTTCTCAAGAATGCGTGGACAATTTTTATAGAATCTTCAGGTTTATTTATTAAATATTAAAATGTAAACTTTTTTCTGAGTCAAGACAGAACTTGGCACCTATATAGATTTTCGATTTTTTGATCCTTTTGTCTGTTAGGTCGACAGCAAAGCATTAGTAAATGTATAATTTGGTCCTCATTTCAAATTTAGTTTTTGATGAAATATACTTATAGATGTTATATTCTTGCATTTTCAAGGCAGGGAAAATCTTGTTGTAAATCACTGTATTTTCTATTTTATGTCATATTTAGACATCGAGTTAATAATACTCAATGTCTTGAAATATAGAAAGAAGCTAGCTAATGCTGAATTAATTGAATTTGGTATATTAAATGAAATCGAGTTGGTAAAATAATTTAAATAATACAAATATTCCACCAGTATCGATCCTACACCCATTTTATGTACAGCCTGACACTATAAAACACACATACACACACAGAAAAACACAGTGACATTTACAATAACAATAATTACATACAGATATGTATTAAATGATTCAAAATCTAGACAGAAGCAATTTCAAAGAGCTAATTGCAAAGGCGTCCTCTCGAGGAAAACCCCGCAATAAGGGTTTACAGCAAGTCTCCCGGGACTTGCATTTCCAACATCTAATAAATATAACATTGGAGGGAAATTTGTTTAAATTATTAATGTAATACTGTAGGGTAGATTTATTTTTAGTTTTACGCTTTATCCCTTATATTGCACAGCAGCGGAAACATAGTGTACTACTCCGTTCTTCACGCACAGTCCAATTTTTGAGATATTGCGTGTTCAGTAGTGGAAATTGACTTCGCGCTTTTCCTTGGTACCAGAGCGAGGAAGTAAAAATATTCTGCCCCTCGATTGGGAATTGTACTCATAGCCAGACAGTACAGTATGACGCTCTGCCACTGCTCCACGATGGCGTAAATAATTATTATTTATTTATATATTCCAACCAGTAAACTCTTTAGGTGGCTACTAACAATCTTAAACGGTAAACATCGACATATTCTACCACAGAATAATCCTTATATGAATATGTATATAAAATTATATAAATTCCCTCAAATAGCTTTATAGAAGCAGGGTATGAGAAGTCCCTAGATGATGTTACAATATAAATGACTACAGAAAGCTCATTTCCAAATCTCTAAGCTTTCAACTTAAGACAAGTAAAACGGAAGCTTGATAATATTACTTAGTAACTGAAGTGGTCACTTCCGTTGTAAAAGCTTCTTGGACCGAAATACTGTAAAGCGTACGCGACAGACATTATATATTAAAGAAATTTTAGATTGCTATTTCTCGACGTACTAAATAAAATTTCGTACAACCTGTAAAGGTAAATTTTCAAAGAGGGGTCAACCGTCTTTAGCTTAACTTCATTTGACTTTTACATATGAATTGAATAAAGTTTAAAGTGAAATTTAAAGCAGTTGTGTTAATGTAAGATGCGTTTCTTTTTTAATTTCACACTGTATCACGCACACAGCTGGGTAGGCCGCTCTCTGCCTGGAGTATCGTAACACTAGGTTCCCTAAAATAGTCTTAAGATACTCCGATCTTCATTTTTCACCGCCATTTTTACGGCCGAACGCGCAGATGTGCTGACATTTCGTCATCTCATCAATGCAGCTAAGGCTCCGTTTACCTTGTCACAGGCAGCAATACACCTTTTCACATCCATCTCGTATCTTTCATCTCTACTGAACATACTTCCCAAATATACTACTTCATTCGTTTGTTCATTAACCTTCATTCTTTCTTTGTCTTCTTCATCACTTTTAAAAACCAGAACCTATTTGCATTTAGGCTTAGACCATCATCTGCGTACAGCAGGCAATTCATATTCAAGTTACCTACTTTTTCTACTCCTATATAAGTGATATGAGAGTTTCACTCCTTGGAGACAGCTATACAAATGCAAATTGAGCAACCAAGCTGACATGGTGCAACCTTGTTTAACACCCGATTGGATGTCAAACCAAGGCGACATGCCAGCTCCCATTCGCACGTAGGCTGAGTGTTCTCTGTAAAAAGACTACAACCTGCAGCAAGGGTCTGCTCACATTGTACCGGGGTAGTATCTCCTATAATTTCGTTCTTACAATTCTTGTCAAACGCCTTTTCCAAGTCCCCAAAGGCACAGAAAACTGTTTGGTTAACGGCCAAAAATTTTATCCGTGATCAGAAAAGATCTGATCCATACAAGATCCTCTTCCAGGTCTAAAGCCTCTTTGTGCTTCCCACAACAGCCTTTCAGATCTCTCTTGCATTCATATTTTAGCATAAACTTTACTACCCAACCTAATCAAACTGATAGTCCTATGGCTTGCACAGTTTATCTGTGTACCTTTGTCTTTATAGAAAGGCACGATAACTGCACCTCGCCAATAATCTGGGACCTCTCCTGATTTCCAGCATAAATTGCACAAAAACCAGAACAAGCCCAAGATGCGTAGCCCACCATATTTGATCATCTCGGCAGTAACTCTATCTGCGCCCGCTGCCTTACCACATTTCAGACTTCAATTTGTATAATACAAAGAAAGAATTAATTAAAAATTACATTATTTTCAAGTATTTTTTACTTAAATTATGCAAGTAACAATGTGCTATTTAATTACAAGTAACAGTGAATGGATAGATGCGTCACACACCAGATGTTTAGGCCGATTTAATCTCTATCGTTTGTTCCGCGCTCTCGCTTGCACGCTCAGTTCAGGCAGAACGTGACAATGAGTCACGTTTTTTCGAGCGTGCAGCCGGCGTTCATTGCACGTTATGTCAGAAACAATAAATGAATGATGTAGACAAAATCCTGTAGAAATAGATCCTGTAAATAGATCCTGTAGACAAAAGTAGCTACTGCACGCTTTACCTCTTTATACATGCTCTCCGCTGCCGTATAACAGCGTCACTAGCAGTACTGTATTGTACACGACCAAACGTGCAGCTATGCTGACGTTTTGCCGCCTCGTCAGTTATTGCTCCATTGTGCCATACAACAAAAAAAAAAAACTTGTAACCCGAATTAAAAAAAAAAATAAAAATAAACCACCAATTATATCTAATTGTAAATATAAGTATACATATGTACATTTGTATGTATGTATGCAATATGTACCTGCATAAAGGAATTCACTAACATTCTATGCAATATAATTGGTAGATTAGATATTGTGTCTGATCCACCGTTTTATTATAATGAGGAATGTCAAGAATATATAAATTATAATTATATCTTGAATTTCAAGAAGTTCTTGATTTACTTTAACATATGAAAAATCTTTGATTATTTTTTTCCACATAATTTCTACTATTTTGTAAAGAGAAAACGGAGTAAAGAACGTAGGACGATAACCAATAAGATGGACCGATGATCTTGTCAGAACGATGGGCCGATGATGGATTAGAAGAACAGACAACAGAAAAGATTGGAAATCCAATGAGGAGAACTATACCCAGCAATAGGAGAATAAAGGTTAAAGAAGAAAGAGAAAACTTAGTGCTAAGACACTGTACTGCAATTTTCATCTATTGCGGGGATATGTTAAAGAGAAAACGGAGTAAAGAACGTAGGACGATAACCAATAAGATGGACCGATGATCTTGTCAGAACGATGGGCCGATGATGGATTAGAAGAACAGACAACAGAAAAGATTGGAAATCCAATGAGGAGAACTATACCCAGCAATGGGAGAATAAAGGTTAAAGAAGAAAGAGAAAACTTAGTATTAAGACACTGTTCTGCACTTTTCATCTATTGCGGAGATATGTTTTATAAATAAATAATTCAAAGACATTTGTGTATAATATGTTTTGTCTGAACATCGAAGTGACAATCTCACCCAAAACCGCGTATACTTACCATAGACTCAAACACTATATTTTTTTAAGGTGTTATTCAAACACTAAGGAAAATATATTTAGAAATATATAAAAATATGTAGCGAAAATCAAACCTGCGTAGGTTGTCCTTTGGAAACCGTAATAGCCGGTGCAGTTTTATAGATTGACAATTAAACATTCAAATACTCTTCAACTGCGTAAATCTGGAGTCCACTTAACTGTTATTGCAGTCGATTTTTTAGTAAGAAATATCAATAAATCTTATCATATATTTAAGAAATTTGAAGGCGAAACTATCTACATATAAACATAATATTATAAATAACATAAAGTTACCTCCAAGCAACAACCCCTTTTTGTATATCCGCGAGATTCTCGCCAAGGAATTTAATATAACGCAGAGGGATGCTCCAATTAGATGACGTGCCTGCGTCTCCGCGTATCGATCACTCGCTACAGGTAAGTAAGACTAGATGTTGATTTTATGTTTTTTTCTCTTTTTCTTTATGTTATTTCTCTCAAATGAACAAAATATTAATACAATTCGTCCAAAAAAGTTGTAAACAAAAATAGCTTCACGCTGGATCCTGCATACTAGTTGTAAGACACTATGTTCCTCACTTCTGCCCAATTTTTGAGACGCATGTTGGTGGAACTCTATTCCGTAATTTGTCTTGAACCCTGAGTTAGGAAATCTAAATAATTTATTTTCCGGAACGGGAATGGAATCCACAACCAATGCAGTTACAGTCAGATATTGTGCCGCTGCACTACGACTGTATCAATATTTTAATTATTATAATATCAAGTTAATCTTAGCATCAACATTTCTATTTAAGAGCCAATCGTGGTATAGTGTGGCAGAACCAGATTGGAAACGCCTTCCTTGAGGGTTCGATTTCCATTCTTGAACATTTTCGATTATTTTCATTTTCTCATTTCCTAAGACAAATGGAGACAGAAAACAGTGTCTTAGTGGATTTCCTCTGCGTCGTGCAATGTGTGAAATATATTAAGTAAATAGCACAATTATAAAGAAATCTGCCTTTTGTCAATTTTATTTTGTTAAAAACGGTTATGGATTCGATTCCCACTCGATTCAATGTATAATTTTCCTTTTTTCGCTCTGGTGATAAGACAAAGCGAGAAAGGTCTTAACACTGGGTCCGTCTGCCTATCCTGCTATATGCGGGATACAGCGTGAAGCCAAATAAAAGAGTAAATTTTCCCGTCATACCTGTAAAATGTCTATTGATAAGCTACACTGTACCCATCTGTACAAGCCGGATAATAGTTCATAATCTGTTACACACTCGCACGTAGGCAAATGAACGAGATTGTTGAGCTTTTGAATTCCACGCCCTACTTCGATAACTCCGTTTCATAATTATGGTTGTAAGTTACATTTCAATTTGTAAGGATTATACAAAATTGGTAATTGTCACCCATATTTTTTATTTTACAGTAAAATAATTATAGTGAGTGAAGTTCAATAATATAGGTATTTTAATTTCTGTTATTTCGTAAAAATATATACAAAATTACCTTTGTGGCTCCGCGACATAACGTCTAGATTAAAGGCGTGAAAGAATAAATTATTTTCATTTTCTCGCTCTAGTAACAAGAAAAATGCAACGTTGAGCCCTAGTACTCAAGAGATAATGTCAGGAAAATTGGGCAGAAAGTGTGGAACGGAATATACCAACACTAGGTTCCCTCTGCCTACATTATATATATACCGCACTTAGCTAAGAAAAAAGTGATCCTAATTTATACATAACAACAAAATTATCTAAAATATATTATTATAATATTTCTCTTTCATAATTGGAAGGTTTGCATGTGCACATAGAGACTCCTTAATGAAAATGTAAAAATGTTTTACTGTGACTCAGTCTAGATCCATCTCTGAATAACCACAGGAAAGTAGTATTAATATTAATATTCAAGGGATAAACAGAAATAAAACAATAATATTAAATATAAAATGAAAACGGTTTTTATTGATACCTTTGCAAACAAAACTAGTAAAACAATATCATTATTATGCATTTAAATTATATACACTAAGTACATTTTATTATAATAAAATAAATAAATAATTAAAAAATAACTAATGTAACGTAAAATAATGTTTTCAATAAAATAATCATAATTTATTCGTAAAATAAAAAAAAATAAAAGTATAATTATATTAACAATATTATTCTAATTTATTTTACAATAGAATTAATAAATGCAGTGTTAATAAATATTTTATGACATATATTTTAAGTTAGCAACAAAATAAAACACTTGTGCCTTATATTAATATGACTAGAAATTAAAAAGAGACCCATAGTAATTTTTCTTTGGTAACTTTTTCTGTAAAAGTTATTATGAAAATAACATTAAAATAGTCCAACCAGTTATCATGTAAAATGTTTTATTTTTAATTTACTTTATAATTTATTTTGTAAATCATATTAAAAAAATTATGCATATATCCTGCTGTAGACGCACTTAAGACGCTAGCTAGCACTTAACTGGTATTAAATCGATTTATTGTTAGTTAAACGACAATTAGCATCTTGTAGTGTGGCTTGAAATTTATAATACGATTACATTTAATATAATGTTCAACATTTGAATACCTTTAAATAAGCAACTTAAATAGAGTACACAGACTGGACGAAAATAGAAAACATAAAGTTTCATATACATATATCTAAATTTGCACTAAAAACTGTTATTTAAGACATCTTTGAAGATATCCAATTCAATACAAATATCACAAGCAACTATAAGTTTGTGTAATTAAATAAAATATTGCACTGCCCGAATTCAGTCTTCTAACATTGAAAATGAAATTACAATTTTGATACAGTGCAAAATGATACACCAAAAGAAGTAAACATTTAGACAAATGATTTTTTGTATATAAATGATCGTTATAGTAGTATGACAACAATCATTGAATACTTTGATTATAAAACTCTAGTTATAATATACTAAAGTCTGGGTCGAGTCAATTTGATTTTTTAAACAACGTTAAAAAAAGAGAAAGAAAGGAAAAAAAAAACGAAAGAAAAAAAAAGGAAGAGTTTAAAAGAGAAGTCAAAAGAGAAAACTATTGTGATTCCCACAATTATTAAGAAGATAAAAAAATAAACAAACTAAACTAATGAGGTAACAACTCTAAGCCCAGACTTACGACTCTACGATGTGTGTATAAGTGGATATGATTTTGAAAAATATAGAATATTATTATGAATATAAAGATGATATGGAAGTTGACAAATTTATGTGTTTTGGTCCTTACATACAACTACAGGGCAGGTTATGCTAATTACTAATTACTTTGTGATAACGTATGACATATACATTATATACTCGTATTGATAGCAATGAAACAATGACTCGATATTTGTTTATTCTATTATAGAAATGTTTAAATAATTACTATTGCAAGTAATCAGGTTGCTAAACGATATTACACCATATACTTCGCATTATTGGTGAAGATAATCAACCATAGGTTGATACACATATATATATATATATATATATATATATATATATATATATATATATATATATATATATATATATAAAATTGTATTTTAAATACAATGAACAGTAAAGTAATATGGTCAAACAAAAATATTTAAGAAAGATAAATTTGTTTCTATAATTTTTCTTAGCTACAGAGTAAATATATTTTTAATGGTTTTGTTATTTAATTAAGTGTGTCGAAAATTGTAATATGTAGGTTGATTCTCTTCACTACCAAAACGAAGATATGTATATAAAACCTACTGGAAATATAATTGTTTTTTTTTTATATTCGACATCCATTATCTCATTGGATGAGCGATACAATATACTCACGTCAATTATCAAAAATTATTATGCATCGTTTATTTGATATATTCAATCGAATACTATTAATAGTCGTTTCAACATAAGAAATCGATACGATTGCTAAGGCAAAGAAAAAACGCTAAACGTCACTTAAGCTCTAACTTCATATCTATCATTAAATCGATTACTATCGGGAGAGTCATCTGCAAACTTAATATCATTAGATGATTCTGAATCATCAGCAAACTTAATATCATTGAAATCTGTTCTTTTCAAAGTGTCATCTTTTTCTCGAGTATCATTAACTCGTTTTAAAGTTGAATCATCTCGATTGTCTCGATTCTCCCTTCTGTGGACTTTCACTGGGGACATTTTAAGTGACAAATCTTTCATTGGTATAACATCTGTTTTCTTTTTGTTTCTTTTTGGTACTTTTGGTGATTGTAAATCGCTTATGCTAAAGTTCAAGGGATGTATAATGTTGGATCGATCAATTACTTTATTTATGGACTTCATAGATTCATTTGATTTATTTGACCGGTTGCTGGATCGTTTGAGAGTGGCTGCTGGTCTCTCTTCAGGAGATTCTGTGTTACTTCCGGGATCTGGTCGTAGTTCTTTAGGCACAACCTCCTATGTAGAATTAAATTGTTAAATATCAATAATGATTGTAATTTCATTAAATAAAAAAAAATGTATGTTATTATGTTTCATTATAAAACTATAACTTGTTAATAATATAAAATCTTGACTAAGCTTGTTAAAATAGAAGCTAAGGTAAAGATTGCACTTGAGTACGATCAATATTACAAAAACAAAACTTCCACTTTAATCTAATTATAATATAAGTATAAGTAACAATACCTCATAAATGTTATTCTTGTCCATTTCTTCTATGATATCACCTTCCTCTATGGGTGGTATCCACACCAGGAACGCGGGGTCCATGCCTAGATAAGAACCTGGTACGGAACCTGAAACAATGTATCTTATCAACTTACAGCAAAATCTTTTATAATAAATTAATTGGTACTGAGTGATTTTCCACTGCATAAAATTAGAATAATACAATAGGTGTATAAAACTGAAACTGTAATTTTCAAATTTTATATTTTTTACACATCCAAAAAGCATCCAATGTACATACATACTCGTACAATCGGGTATAATTTTCATCTCATATATCTACGTCTCTTTGTTTATACATATATATATATATATATATATATATATATATATATATATATATATATATATATATATATATTTTTTTTAAATTATATACTTAAATAATATAATATATTAGGTGTATTTTTTTTATTGTTGTTATAATTATTTAACTAAATGATTTCAGTAATAACACTACTTGTACTATGTTCTTACCCGCTACTTGTCACTCATCCACTTCCACTGGTTGGCTGGAAGAGGTCCCTTATAGAGATAAGTCCACCTTTGTGAACTAAATGTTTTATTGTTGTTTTCTTATGTATATTTTAGTACAATAAAGAATATTATATAAACAATGTGTTGGTGGGTATATTTAAGAATTTATGTACACGTTTTAGCACGTTCCTGATGCAAACTTAAAAGATTTTCTACCATCAAAAATCAAATAAGTCTTACATACCGGCATTATTGACTTCATAATCATAATAATCGATCTCCATTTCCGGATGTGATGTTAGACTCAGGTCGGAACGAAGCAGTCGCCTATTACACGTCTCTTTGTTATGCTTCGGATTGTCCCGGATTCTGGCAGACGACACGCCGCTTAACGCCGGTGAGTACCAACCCTTTGGAAGAGAATAATCATTTTCATAATATATAATTATTTTTCATATAGTTATTTAGAGTTATAATATTAATGTTTTTAAGTAAAAATATGCCAAAGATACTTTAAAGCCAACTAATGCTACATTTTGAGCTCTAAAGTCTGTATGATTTTCTAACTGTTCATTGACTTGAATGAATTGAGGTCAACTTTATTAAATAAAAAATATTAGACAAAGCTTAATTATGAGTATATATTTTTTTTATCTTCACGCTATATCCCTAGCGAAATAGCCAAAGGGCATTGAACACCTAACGCTAAAACAAATAAAATAATCTATAGCAAAATAATTTAATTACTTCTAATTCTTCTTACTTAATCAACTATAATAGCATGATACGAGATTTTTTAAATACTGCTCTAATTAGAAATGATTACTAATATTAATACCAATATAATTAATAACATTTTTCTTACATTAGTGAGTGTGGCGGCGGAAACAGACGACGACGCCCGACTGGTGCATCTGTCTTTTTCCCACACACTGTCTCTGTCTTTCTCGCTGCAGGTGTCCCTTCCACTTACGCTGGTAGTACTCGTGTTCATCTCCGCTGTAACCGCTTCACTGGACGGTTGTGGTGGCGACGTAATCTGCATAAATAAATGTTGTTTTATTATTATGTTCCATAAATTTTCAAGAATATTTCACATTATTTATTCGTCATCATCGTGTCGTAAATTGCAAAGTATATTATGTTTTTATACTTGTAATTAATTATTACACCATAGAATAATAATAAGAAAAGCAAAATTACACTTCTCTAAAATTGTCAAAAAGTCCAAAGTAGAATTTGTCAACATTCGATTGTATCTACGTTGTTTTTTTAGCTTTACACTTTAACTGTACTGGGGTAACTGATTTCTACTAAAGTCAATGCGAATTTTCCATAAGAAACAAGTAAACATATTTACCTGTGGTACATGCGTATTAGATACAGTGTGCGACCTTCTCAGAGTAGAATACGTCATGGCTTCTGATCCGGTAGCAGCAGGGGCGCTACTAGAGGATACATTTTCAGGAGTGATCGTTGCTTGACTGCCACTAGCACTAGCGACGCTAAAATTATCTGGTATTTCGACTTCCGCGTCTGTGTGGTCTTCTTCATCTCTAAACATGAAAAAAGATATGAATGAGAAGATTGGCATCTATGTATACATGTATATCCACTGTATTTCCACGCAGTACTCTCTCTACATAGGTGGATACAAAAGACGCCCTTAATTATTGGATTTTAAAGAACTATATAGGAATATTCTGCTAGGAAAAACTTTTGTTTAGTGATATGTAATTTATTAATTACTAGCGGTCCGCTCGCGGCATCGCCCGTTTGACTATATAGTTTTTTTTTATTTTCTAATCTGAATAACTTTCGTGTTCTAAAAATATTATCATTTTAAAAGCACTATCCATATATTGGATACCAAAGTTCCAGCGAATTCAACGAAACAGTTTTTTTATTAACTATTTAGTCGTACAAAACACTTTTTATTTTGTATTTTTTCGTTATTTTTATGCCAATTTAAATAAACTATAAATGTTAAAGGAAACTGTGCTTTAATCGGTTAGGCTGTTCATAAGATAAGCGTGTATAAACGTACAGATAAGCCGACAAGCAGGTAAAAAAAGCACAGTTTCCTTTTTATTGCATTGTATTTACAAACTAGCGTATTTTTTTACCCTATAACGATATAAGAAAAATAAATTTGATTATGCTACAATAACCGAAATCTGTGATTTATTATTGAGTGATTGTGACGGTCTAGTCACTATTGTTACAGACGTATTGATGTTGCATACATATTGATGTTGCATACCGAATAGAGACAACCTATGAACATATGTATCTAGGTTAGAAATTCCAGTTTAGGGAAAGTGCAATTAAACGCACAACCAATCTGAGTTCTAATCCCACTGAAAATCCCTTACTTTTATCCCTTATTTTTTTATTTCACCTTTTATCTTGCAAATAACAAGGTAGACAAAGGGAAGCTAGTATTAAGACACTCTGTTCCCCACATTCCGACTAATTTTCGAGACATCGTGTGTTGTGTGATGGAACTCAATGCCACGCATTGTCTTATTTATTACAACGAAAAAATAAAAATAGTTAATTCCGAGTGAAAATCGAACCCACAACCTTCGCATTTACAGTTATAGACGGCATTTTTATAAATTTCCAATATCCTTTCGTTTTAAAATTGACGTTACTTTAGGAAGGGAAAAGTTGACGATTCAATCATAAAAATCCTTTCAACCCCATCCTCTTAACAAAAACTAAGTTAAATTACAATCGTTAAAGTGATTTCTAAACAAACCATAGAGACTTGAGTACCTAATTAGTGAGAAACGTGTGAGTGCCATTGTTCGAACACGTTCTCCACGGGGCGTTGATTGCTTGTTAATTACCGTATTATATTTATAATGACTTTAAAAAAATCTAATGTTGAATCATTCGGTTCCTCTGGTTTTCTATCAATATAGAGATATTAAATTAAATGGTGAAAGTCAACGCCGCGCTTTGTCTGATTATTGCATAGAAGAAACAAAAATATTTTAAATATAACTAATAGAGGCCTTTGAAGCGCACAAGCGTGCGACTTTAAACGCGACGGTTGGGAGTTTGATTTCCACTCGGGAAATTAAATATTATATATTTTCATTTTCTCGCTATGGACTTCGGCGAAAAGCAGACAAAGGAAGTATCCCAATGGGAAACAGATTGTTTTTACATTAGGTCTAGAGATTTCCTTTGATTATACTGCTATGTGCGAGATACAGCGGATGCTAAAAATAAATAAAAATATAATCAATATTCTCAATGGAAATAACATTCATATCTAGTCTTTTTATGTAAGTGAGGAGCGGAGTGTCCTAACACTACCCCCTGTGTTCCCTTATACGGAGAAAAGGCGTGAAGCTTTTGCTTTTTTTAATAATAAAATACACATTCATTCAAAATTAAATAAATTTTGTTATATTTATCAAATAAATTGAAGAAAGCTTTACAAAAGTCACTTCTATACAGAGTTCTGTACATTCATTAAGCTTGCTTGTAACGGAATATACCTACTCTTTCGAAATATGGACTGGGAAGGCTATTTTCACTAATTGAGTACTCGAGTTGTGTGACATTGCAACTTGTTTTCACTTTCTTTCTATACAGCTTCTTGTTTTGTGGATGTTTCTTTAAGTATATGCTTGTCTATAGAAAGATTTTGCTTGGCTAATGATTGCGGAGGACAAGGAGTTGAAAGTACTGGTAATTTATAAGATTTTCTTTTCTTTTATGATAAATATATATAAGTTTCAGCTTCACACTGTATCCCGCGCACAGCAGGGCAGGCAGAGGGAACCTAGTGTTAATACGTTCCGGTCAAGACTTTCCAAAGAATTCTGGAGACGTCCGTGTTGAGTGGCAGAATTCAACGCCGCGCTTTTGCTTCGACACCAGAGCGAAGAAATGACAATATAAATTTAAATAAATATTTAATTTCCAATGAGTGGAGGGAGGGATCGAGTGATCGCTTTTATAGGCATACTTGGCCCCTGCGCCACGACTGGCGTTATAATAATAATGATATAAAAAATTTACAACTTTACTCATACGCCGTCCATTGGGTGTAGTGGCACTTACGAGTATCTTTGTATTACTTATAAGTTAAGTAATTATTAGTTGGCGTGGCGCAGCGGCACAAAGCGTGACTGTAAAACCGATTGGTTGTGGGTTCGATCACCACTCGAGGAGATGAAATATTTACTTAAATTTATATTTCTATTTCTTCGCTCTGGTGTCGAGGTTAAGCGCGGCGTTGAATTCTGCCACTTAACACACAATGTCTTCATAATTCGGCAGAAAGTGGGGAACGGAGTGTCTTACACTAGGTTCCCTCTGCCTACCCTGCTGTGTGCGGGATACAGCGTGAAGTTGATTTATTTATTTTTAATTATTAGTTAAACTATTTAAAATATATATACTTAGGTATTAATGGGAAGAGGGAAAACTAGTGGATATTATTCGATCAACCACAGTTGCCGCTTTCCGCGTGACAAATTTAATATGGATCGATTAGATAGGTGAACCGTAAACGTGCGTAGCGATTGCAAAAAATCTATGAACGTTATGAGCGTTGTAAAACACTATTTGTTAGAGCGATATGTTTTTATATCTTTTTATATATTCATATGTCGAATTACATATATTATTATGTATATGTATTCTTAGTTTCAAATCTTTTTATATACATGTTATGTGTAGCTATGTGTATATGTAGAGGTCGTCGTGGTGCAGCGTTTAAGTTAGATATCTTAAACGTGATGGTTGTGTGTTCGATTCCCAGAATCCGATAAAACATGTCGTTATTTTTTGGCATTAAAAAGTTTTTGTCTCAAAATTGGGCGGTGTGTACGGATCAGAGTTAGATTATCTCTGCCTAAACTGCTATTTGCGGGATATAGAGTAATATTATAGGAAAAAGAAGAAAAAAAACTTGTCTTTTTATAGATCTTTTGGTGCTAAACGTCACTTGATTCTTGAGTACAAAAAATTAATGCCGTACAATTTAATTTTAGGGCGAAAAATAAAATCTATTCACCTAGTTTCTATATTCTCTGACGTTCTGTCTGAGTCCCTGAGTCTTGTGTGCCGGGTTCTTCCTGGTAGGAGCCTACGCAGGGAGACCCCTCCACCGACGACTTCTGATAACAAGGTGCTTCGAGAACCCGTTGTAGCTCCTAACTCCAATGATGCTGAACAGGCTGGGATATTAAATATTTACATATAATATAATTTCAGTATATTTGTTTGAAGAAAAAACACAAAAGTCAAGTAATTACCTAATAACGCATAAACACTAGATATTGGACATAAATGGTGAATTGCTGAAATAGCATTACATAAAATAGGAACAGAATATAATGATGGATGGAATGTATTAATATTATGACCTCTCTGCTCATCACGAAGCTAAGGAGTCTTTTATTTTAGAAATATTGTAATTAAAAAATGTCTTACCATCACTATCAGTCAGTGACTCCTTATCAGCAGCACGTTGATAAGCCCTAGTTCTGTGGGCGGAATGTACAGCAAGGGCTAGGGCAGCAAGAGCTGCGAGGGCAGCTAGGGCGGCCGCTGACGCTCGGGCCGCGCCGCCGCCCGCCCACCACCCGGTGGACATTGACGCGTATGCTGCTGATGTGTTGTGGATCGCTTCTGTTTGACAATGTGTTAAAAATGGTTTTATTTTCTGATGAACTTTACAATTTATTTTTCAACTTCACGCTGTATCCCGCATATAGCAGGATAGACAGAGGAAACCTAAAGTTAATATACTCTTCTGCCCACTTTCCGCTGAATTTACGAGGCATTGCCTGTTGAGTGACGCAAGGCCACGCTTTACCTAATTAATAAAAGAGAAAGGATAATTATGAAATAATGATTCATTGAGAATCGTACCGGCAATGATGACTTAACACTAGATATTTTCTGCCTCCCCGGAATTTACAACATGCATAATAATGAAAAGAGAAAAAAGAGAGTATACATACACATAAAATCTCCTTATCGTTAATAATTGATACAGAATTTGTAAGCTGTACCACTTTACACTTTAACATGCAGTAGATGGCAGTCTGCCAGTTCAAAACATCGATACGTCGTAAATAAAGAAAAATGTAGCTTTTAAGCTCATTCTGTTTTTTTGCTACAGCTTTTTAAAATATGTGCCAATAACACGTTTTAAGATTTTGTTATCGAATGTAACGACTAGGAGCTCAATATTACACATTATTTTTATTATAGAAAATGTAAAAGCTGTATCTCGCACACAGTGAGATAGGCAGAGGGAACCTGTTAAGACACTCCGTTCCCCATTTACCACTGAATTTTAGAGGCATTGCGTGTTGAGTGGCGGAACTCATGCTTTGCCTCGAAACCATGACCGAAGAAGCGATAATATTACATATTTAATTTCCTCGAGTGGGAATCGAACCCATAAACTGTCGCGTTTACAGTCACACTTTTGTGTGTTTGTGCCACGACTGGCCTCAGTACTTTTATAGTGTTCTATTTTCTAAATTAACGATTTTTATAAGCAACGAATTTCATAAAACAAATATACCTATTCATTAAATTTATGTTAGGTCGATTACACTAACAGTTTATAACGGCTTTTAAATTGAGTACGCTTTTATGTTTATTTAAAAAGCTACAGTTTGCTTTCAATTATATCTTTTTTTTCATTTCGTAGTAAAGTTATTGTATTTTTTCGTTCAATTGATGAAAAAAATAAGGAAAGTTTTGATTGAGTTAAAAAAAATACAGCGATACATTTCTATATATAGGTACTTATATAATTGTTTTCCTAAAAATGATACCAGCAAAAATTTGCCATTTTCCAGGTCTACGACAGGTCTGTTTCAGGGTCTACGACATACAACATACAACTTATGGATTTATTAATAAAGTAGACAAAAAAAATGGTGGTATGGTACAGCGCTTGACTGTAAGCACTGACAGTTGTGATTTCGACTCCCACTCGGTAGAATTCATTATTTTCATTTCCTCGAAACATACATTAAGTTAGGTTCTGTCAGCCAACAACCAATGTTCTTATTGGAAAAATGAGCGAAATGGAATGTACGGAGTGTTTTAACATTTAGTTACTTCGCCTACTCTACTATATACAGAACAGAATGTGAAATTAAATAAATGAAACAAATAAAAACCTCTAAAGAAATATAAATAAGAATAACCTTAACAACATACCAGTTTGCATAGCATGCGCCAAGAACCCTCCAGCGCAGCGCTCGCTGGTATCACCGGACCGAAGTTCAACGAGGATATGTCTCCCACCAGCTATCTCTATCACACCACCGCTATCTGTAGTTGTTTCCACGTCCTCTGCCTATATTCAATAAAAATAATAATAAATATAAAATAAGAACTATATAAGTATAATTATGGGGGATATAATTTCAAAGTCGTCATAATATATATATTTGAGACAAACTAACTATTGCAGCTTCGATTTCCACTCAGAGGAATGATTTATTTTTATTTTCTCGCTCTGACAATAAGACAAAAAGCGAAATCTAGTTTCACCACTCAATATGCTATATACATATATAATGTCTTGAAAAGAGAAGGGAAAATGGAGTGTTTTAAAAATAGATTTCTTCTACCACTCTTTTATCTGCAGAATGCAGCGTAAAGCTAAAAAAATATTTATATAAATATTATACCACAGCAGAACTATCCGGTCCGTCCCAAGATGCTAAAAGCGGAGAGCCCAGTGAGTCTCCATCTCTTGCGAGGAGAGCTTGCCCAGCACAAGGTAGCTTAACCGCTTCGAAACGTAATCTTACTGCCAGACCTTCTTCTGCCTATAAGGAAAATAACAATTATATTATATGTAAAAAATTATATAAATAAGTGACTGTGCTAAGCTAAGCCAAGGGTCCTAGATTTCGTTCCCGCCTAAAAAATACACATATAATGTCATAAACGAATAATAACAAAAAATGTTAATATAAGTCGTCTTGGTCCAGCGGCAAATTATCTGACTGAGTCAATTTCATCGAATTGTGTTCATTTCCCCGTTCCGGTAAATAGATAAAACACAGCCTTAGCCTAGCCTATCTTAAAACTAACCTAACCTGCTATAAGCGGGATACAGCATGAGGTTGATTCAGCAATATAGCTTAATTTTGTAACAAATAAATTTCAAATAATTAGAATTTGATCTTTGAATGTGATTCTATGAAGAGATCTAATTAAATTCCAATCTTTTTAGATAAAACTTATTAAGTAATAAACAGTCTTTGTCGTTGTGAGCTTGTGGTTTCAAACGATACGATGTATACTTTGAAGAGAGAATAAAAAGGAAATTAATTTGTAGATGAAGACTTTATACTTATTAACTTTAAAATACCAGGCAAGCAAAAAGAGAACCTAACATCGAACTTTTTCCAATCAACCCTATAAATATGTTCTTTAACATAAAAGAGGCTGAGAGATGTTAGTGTCGAGACAGTGCTAAAATTCGAGACATTGCTTTTTGGATGATAGAACTCAATGTCACAGAGGGCCATTTAGGTCGGTACCGCACATAATAATGGCATCACCACCACAGATAGATAAATAAATAAAAACCAAAAAATATATATTTAAAAAAAATCAGCTTCACGCTGTATCCCGCACACAGCAGGGTAGGCAGAGGGAACCTAGTGTTAAGACACTGCGTTCCCTACTTTCTGCCGAATTCTGGAGATATTGCGTGTTGAGTGGCAGAACTCAACGCCGCGCTTAACCTCGACACCAGAGCGAAGAAATGGAAATATAAATTTAAGTAAATATTTCATCTCCTCGAGTGGGGATCGAACCCACAACCAGTCGGTTTTACAGTCACACTTCGTGCCGCTGCGCCACGACTGCCCTCGTAAATCTATATAAATTTCCGAGAATTTCATAATAGTTTATCATTTCTTATAAGATAAGATAGATAGCGGATCTATATTATAGAATAGCTTTTATTTGTCGCCTTGCCAGTGTTGCCAAATGAAAATAACTAAAAGTTGTGTATGTCATATGATACTTCCTTAGTGCCCGAGGTAAGTTTGATCGCAGGTACATCGGATTATATCAAAACGAGATCATGTAATAGTCAATAGGCTATTTCATTTCTCGATAAATAGACTATACAGTCCAAATAAACATAGTATATAAAATATTAGTATAGATTTCGGATCGGATTCTAACCTATGACATATACGTTCACATTACCCCATAGTAGATTTCCATTTTCATTAGTATATTAAATCGATATTACCTATATTTAAAACTAAAAGGTGAAAATCCATTTAATTAACAAGTGATTGAGCAAAATTTTAAGACGCGCCCATATTAGATCAGATACATTTGGTAAAATTCGACACGTAACAAACGTGATTCGTGATTTTGGAATATCTGTGAAAAGCTAACCGAAGCCTTGTATACGAGTAAAAAGGTTCTGAAGCTTTTTATCTCTGAGCAACTTATGATTGATGTGAAACAAGTAAATGGTAAAAAATGAATTAATATTGGTAAATATAAAATTGTTTTATTTCCATAGCGTACGCCAGTCGTGGCACAGGGGCACAAAGTGTGACTGTAAAAACGACTGGTTGTGGGTTTAATTTATATTTCTATTTTCTTCGCTCTGGTATCGAGACAAAGCGCGGCGTTGAGTTCTGCCACTCAACACGCAATGCCTCCAAAATTCGGCAGAAAGTGGGGACCGGAGTGTCTTAACACTAGGTTCCCTCTGCCTACCATGCTGTGTGCGAGATACAGCGTGAAGCTGATTTTATTACATAGTTTCACCTTCGCCTTATAGTTTTATGACCAATCGTGGTGCAGGGGTACAAAGTGTTACTGTAAACGCTGTAAGCTGATTTGATTAGTTAAGTTCTGCCTCTCAACACACAATGTCTACAGAATTTGGCGGAAACTGGGAAAAGGAGTGCCTTAACACTAGTTTCACAGTGTGAAGCTTAAAAATATATATATAGCTTCACGATGTATCCCGTATAAAGCTGTGCAGGTAGTGGGTTGACATTTCGTTCCACTTTTTAAATTTGAATTTCGTGCTTTGCCTGGTTACCATAGTTAGTCAATAAATATTTGATTTTTAATTAACATTAATACGATATTAGATGACAAATTGAGCTAAACATCAAATAGTAATTGGCCTATTACTCATCAACTCCACATTCATACATATATAACATTACAAAATTTTCCTACAAATTCAATATATCTAGTAGTAGAATTTATAATCAATTTGTGAAACTAATCGATACTGTTATAGGGCAGTTAGTGGATTTGATTCCACTAAAAATGAAAAGTCTTACTAAGTTGCTCTTTCCAGGTTTGTCTAGATATAAAACAGCGTTAGGTAAAATGAAAAATTGAATAATATATAATAATTCTAAATTTTCCGTGCGTAGTCTGCTATTTTATTTTTCAATAAAATCTAAAAAAATAATTTTAAATGGCATATAGAGGCCAGCATCCAGCACCTTAATGTAAACGTGGATATGGATCCGATTCCCAATCGGGGGAATGAATTATTTTTATCTCTTCGCTTTAGTTTAGGACAGAGCGCGGCGTTGAGATCCGCCACTCAACACGTAATATCTCGAAAATTGCGTCACAAATTAGAAAACCAAATGTTTTAACACTAGGTTTAACTTAGCAATGCTATATGCGGGATACAGCGTGAAGCATTAAAAAAAATTAAATTCCATTACAACATTTTAAATACTTAAAAGTTTAAAACATGTAAATCTCCTAGAGACTCGATACTAAAACGTAGAAGCGCTCGGAGAAATTTATAGTCAACCTAATGGCTTTACGTAAATTTACGATTTCGTTGCTTCCGTAAAATTATTGAATTCGCCAGGAACCTAAACATAACATTGCAAAGGCAAACGTTCATCGTACGCTCGTAATGGCCAAGTTTTGACGGTCCACAGCTCTGTAAATGTACGTAGGTCCGTAACTATACCGCGACTGAAATCAATTTAACTTTCATCCTATCAAACCCTTTAGTTTTGTATAATTGAATTTGGGAAAATTGTAACGAATGCTTCTGGATTTGCTTATCGCGGCTATACTGATTGGTTGTGTGGATGTTTTAATGAGTTTTCTTTGTTTTTTAAATATTGAGCAGTGATCAGCAATCAATCTTAAAGCAATCTTGGCACATTGGGAGTTGTGTTTAAGCGTAAAACGACGTTTATGTGTTAAGATGTCCATTTAGTAGAATATAATTAGGTAATTTATCTTTCTGATAGTTAAAGTGCAGCGTTGAGTTCCACTACTCAATACGTTATGTCTCGAAATTTGGGCGGTATGTGGAAAACGCTGTGTCCACTAACATCAGGTTTCCACTGCTAGCCTAACTACATATATTTAATACTCGAAACATGTGTGTGTATAGACAATTAATACACAAGTTCTTACAATTTTTGTTTGTTTAAATTTGTTAAAATATTTTAGGTTGTATTTTTTTTAATAGGCCTAAAGTTTTCTATTAAGCATATTTTGATGTATTTTTTTATGCTTATTAAAAATATATAGTATGCAAATGCCAAACGCTCTAGAATGATTCTCCATTTTTTTGTAATATAAGGCAAAACTGCTGAATAATTGTTTTATTAAATCAGTTACATCCATTATTTAATAGAAACAGGGACCAATGTTATCTAGATTAATAAGAAGAATAATTATGACTATCTTTTTATGAATAGTTCTTTGTGTGTCAAAGTTACACAATTGATAGGGGTTACTTTGACAGACTACAAAATTCAGATTTTCTTCTATACTGATGTATTGTAAAAGGTTTATGTAAATGTCTATGTGAGAAAAGTATTATGAGAGCACTAATAAAACAAATTTAAATGTTAAAATACAGTGTAAAATCGCTCGTATCTATAAAATTGCCCAAATTGACTGTATATACTTTTATTTAAATTTTCGAAGAAAATTATAAAAACGAGATTAATAATCAACTATTTTTGAGATACAGGAAAGACATTTTAAAATACCACAAATATAATTTTTGTGTCATTTAAAAAAATACTTCGCTTTTCGTAGCATTTGCAACACTATGAAAAACAAAATTATTTTTTGTTGGTAACAAAGTCATTTTAGACAATGATATTTGATGCAATATACATTACCTTTGTAGAGGATTGCACAATAAGAAACACTTTTGTAAACATGTATTGCATGCATAACTAATTAACTCGCTAAGAGCGCAGTTATGTTGACATTATTTTCAGTTCTATTGTTTTGTAGCGTATAAATAACTATATTTAATACGCAGTAAAATTAGTTGACTATAGGAACTCGTTAACTTCATCTCAACATGACGGAAAAGACCGACGTGATAGCCGTAATCGACGAGACCGACGCGATGACTTATTAAAATACCAGGGTGTTACATTGATGATCCCAAGAACCTGACTTTAGCCCACACGAATGCGTACCAAACACACTTGTTATTTTGAATGAAATATTTAAAAAATTGACCACCTGTTTTAATATTTCATTCAAAATAATATAATAAGAGTTGTAATAACTTTATAGTACAGTAAATACAATTCGAAAATATTCAAATACTTATAAAATACATTAACACTTTCAAAATATTATAATATATTAAATTGTAACTCATACACTAAGGACACGTTTAAATTTCGTATAAATTTAATGATCCTAGAGCTGCAGCCAACTAAGCTACAAGCATCTCGGTACAGCGATTTCAGTATAGTTGTTTCCAACTTTTGCTGTTTCGAAAATTAAATTTCAAAATTATTAAATATTTATATTTACATTATGTGCCGAAATATCTCATAATTAATTTGGTAAATTCCTAGTCAAAATATTTTCATCTCAAACATTTCTCTATCATACAAAGGCTAGTGATCATTTATTTACTTCTGTTCTGTTTCTATTTCTTAGAGACCATAGAAATGAAAATAATTTGAATTCAAACATTCCTTCGAGTGAAATCAAACCCATAATAATCTGGACAGTTCTATCAGACACTTGACACCGAATGACCCCCATGTTTGTCTTTTTTTTTTGTTTTGCATAGTAGACAGCTGAGAAAGCGTTGTGTAAGATTTTTTAATAGGACGGAAAATAAAATAATTCCATGCCACGACAGCAGTGGAGATTGAATCACATTGTACGGTCTTTAATTTTCTCATTGGTAAGTTTATTGGCTCTCATGTCCTGCGATACGACATCTAATCAGCGCTACCTTAGGAGTCCACGAGGAATAAACATATGTAGCAAGGCACTTTGATTCATTCCAGGGATAAACATATGTAGCAAAGCACTTTCATCTGACATAGTTCCTAGATCGGCGCACAAAATGGAATGGATTGGCCATACATTATTTCCGTGATGTGAAGCTCCAGAGTATGACGAGATAATGATGATGCTCTTGTATATAAGCTCCTTGAGTTAGGGCTGTATTCTACGATCGCAGACCATACACTGGTATGGTATGGTGGTACTGGTATGGTAAGGACCTCCCGCCATTTGGCTCAGGCGCTTAACTAGGCTTGGTCATCATGATTAATGCCGAACCCTGGTGAACCCCTGCTGTAATCTGGAATGGTTTGGTGTCGCCAACAGCAGTCCTAGCTATAGAACCAGAGTAGTGATACTTGACTCTAATAATGACAATATAGGCCTCAGGTACCTCCTCGGATCACAATGCCCACCAGATACACTGACTGCGGCTGACAGTCAAAGGCTTTCTGTAATCTAAAAAAGCTACATGCAGAGCTCTCCTTTTTTCCTGTATTGCTCCATCAAACTTCTAAGGGCAATGAAATACATATTGCCCGATCCCGGCTGAAATCTATATTGAGACTCGGCCCATGAGCCAATTACAACACTACATGTAAACTTCCAATATTTCAATGAAACACCACGAAAATATATAAACATTTTTAACTACCACGTATATTGTATTAAACTACAACAAAATTAAAGTGCAGGTTCTCTACTATGATCAAATTAAGGTAAAACACAACTACATTTATACCTA
This sequence comes from Heliconius hermathena, assembly GCA_013403705.1. Taxonomy (NCBI): domain Eukaryota; kingdom Metazoa; phylum Arthropoda; class Insecta; order Lepidoptera; family Nymphalidae; genus Heliconius; species Heliconius hermathena. The sequence continues at coordinate 249,709 of JAAIXJ010001881.1, forward strand.
ACTTTGTTAGTGATATAAATACATGCACTCGTACAGTGTTCACTATTGTGTGACTAAACTTACAGCGTTCTGTACAGTAGTTTGGGCGGAATGTAACCTCTACTATGAATTTAACGGTAAGCAATGTCGAGCTAGTTCAAATAAACAATTACAACTACCGATGGGATACAAAATAAAATTTGTTCTAAAATATTATTTGATATTATTTAAAGATCAATCTTGTGAACACGTTAGAAACAAAATTCAATAGATTTATTATATGTACAAGTGGTTTATTAGTAGTCAGCATCTGAATGTTAACGCAACGATCATGAGTTCGATTAATATTAAAAAGTATGAATTAATTTCATTTCTTCGCTCTGTTAAGAAGATAAATCGCCGTGATAGCGGAGTATTCTAACACTTCATTGATACGCCGTGATGGAACAAAAATTATGCCACTGTGGCATATTTTAGAAGTCCCTAACTATAGACATGATAGTTGTAAATATTCAACTTCTATTCGGAAAATAGTTAGGGTCGATAAAAAAAAAACGTTTTCAAAAACTAATATAATTCTTTCCATTCCTACAACATAATGATGAAAGATATGTAGAAAAAAATAAACAGAGTGATGCATGGTAGGGGACACACTCGACGACAGGAAACTGACGTCTAACCCAACAGTTAATAACTGTTGAAGCCAGTTTATTAAAATTTTAATTATTTCTGTGAAATGTAATTTTATATCAATGTTGCATTCGCTGCGTTTAATTTTACAATAACATACATAATTACATAACGATATTTCATTACGTATTCTTAATTTCATAGGAATTTTACGAAATCTTCTCTTAGTGCTCGATTGTACTTCCCAAGAAACGTACATGTACGTTTAAATTTCAACGTTCTAAGCCGCGTACTATCACTGACTAACGGAACAGTATTATATAGATTTATCTTGTCTTAATCTCGACGCAACTGTCGCGTCTACGGTCAGACGGTGCCCCACTGTGCCACGACAGCCTCATATTGTTAGGTATTGTGTAATTAACGGTTATAAATTTTAGATTATTATAATTATTAGTTTTTTTTTAATGATTATTATAATTATTTCTTTTCTTGACCTTTTTAACTTTTCGCTGTATCGCACACATAGCAGGGCAGAGGGAACCTGGGAACCTAGTGTTAAAATATTCCATTCCTATTAAGACACTGCCCTCCCCGTTTATTGCCTTTCTCGAATTCTCCAGGCATTGCGTGTTGACTGGAGGAACTTAAGGTCGCGCTTTGCCTCGTTACTCGTTTTGTCGTATAGAAAACTGATGATAGGCCTCGTTACTCATTTTCTCATATAGAAAATCGATTATAGACAAGGTAACGATTCTTTCTACAAGTAAACTTACCTGTAATAGCCAAAATGACCGAGCAGGACAGGCTCTAGCTGACCCAGCAAGGAGCCTTGCAGCCGGAGCCAAATGCAGCACACAGCCGCATCTGCATCTAGCTCCTATTTCAGCCACTACTAAAGATGAATCTCCCGCCCACGGTCGAGCAGAACACTCGCAAGCTGCGAGCTCTACTGCTTGACCCTTTTGAAAAAAATATATATAATTAATAAAAATATATTATATATTATAATTAAATTTATGAGTAAATAATAAGAAAAGAGGCCGGAGAAAAGCGTGTGGCTGTAAACACGTCGGTTGTGGGTTCGATTTCCACTCAGGGTAACGAATTATTACTTATTAATATTATTATTTCTTCCCTCTGGTACCAAGACAGTTTAGTCACTTAACATCCAATGGTTCAAAAATGAGCGGAAAGTGGGAAGCGAAGTCTCTTAACACTAGATCCTATCTACCCTACAACGTGTAGCTGAAAAAAATATATAGCTTCAAACAGCAGGTTAAGAACCTATTGCTAAGAACGCGCAATGTATAAATAAAATAAATAGATCTCGGTACATATTCCCATATATTAACTATAGATTGAGTGGATTTGCCTATCTGTCCGCACGTCCCACCTTTTTCTTGCTCTCGTCTTATATACATTACCGGCTGCGCATTCAGTATTTTATTGCCTACCTAGGTAAAACTCAAAATAAATAATATTTCATACATTACCATTCATGTTTTTGGTACTCTATACATTGCCGTATTGTATAGAATACGAAGTATACAGATTCCTGGTAATATATATAATACATATTATGTACATATTATTTTTGTCTATTAATATATGTAAAATAACAGTTTCACCCTGCCGGTATCAGTAAAACAAAAGTTATAATAGGATTATTTAGATTTTTGAGATATATTTTTTAGGAAGGTTGTTGTAGAATGAGCTTGACTTTTTTGCAGTCGGTTGAAAATGAGAACACCCTCTTTTTTGAAGTTGCTTGAAAAGAAATGCAACGATGAGGAATCTCACTTCTGACACCAATTTAACAATGTTTTTCTTTGTAACTATTACAGTACAGTTATATTTTTTACCAAAAAAAAAACAAATTTGTTAAATTTCAACCGGATTTCATAATCAGAACCTAACCAAACTTTCACCCTCCCTTCCTACTCAAACTATCCTTGAAGTGTATCCTTTCCAATAAAAAAAGAATCATCGAAATAGATTGGCGTGGCGACAAATGGATGAACAACTCAATAAGTTGTTCATGTCATACTTAATACCAATTTAAGACTTGTGATTTTCTCATAGATTCCATTGTCAGACATGAAAATAGAACCACATGGGAGGCACTAGCTTTCTAATAAAAAAAATAATCAAAATCGGTTCATCTAGTCAAAAGTTCTGAGGTGACAAACATAAAGGAAAATACAGTGGAATTGATAACCTCCTTTTCTCACAGAAGTCGGTTAAAAATAAAAATAATTACGGAATAAAATAAGGATAACAAAACACCTTGTTTTCTAAATAGTTTATTATCAAAATACAAAAAAAAAAATAAGATTAGAAAAGTGTAGCATTGTGAAAACAATCAAAAATATTTTCAATCTTCAACCTCCTCATGTGTCGTTTTATCCACATCATCACTACTTTTATTTTCTTCTTCGAGAACATCACCTTCGTGCGCCTCACTTTCCTCTTCCACGTCAGCATCTGTGTGTTCATGTCCACCATCTTCACTTCCTTCTGGTTTCTTTTCTTCACTACCACCTTCTCCTTCTTCATGTTTATCTTGTATAATAACTGATTTAGTGAGTTTTCTTTCACTCGTTAACTGAGCTTGCGACTGCATAGCCATTTGCGAATATTCTAAATCTTTCAATATTGATTTTTGTATTTCTAGTTTACTAGCTTCTAGTTTTTCCTGAATATCCATTTCAGACTCTGGTTTTTCTTCAGGCTCCCCTTCACTTGTGCTTACAGTAGACTTTGTAGATGTAACAAATGAAGGTAAGCTATCCTTAGGAGTTACAGGAGGTTCAGTAGATGGTGGTACAAGATGAATACTTGGTATTGTTCTAATACTTCCCAAAGAAGACGAAGACAATGATATTGCTGATGCTTCTTTTTCTGCTTTAAATGATTCTTTGGAAGTAAAAGACATAGTGGCAGAAATTGTCTTTTTCTTTTCCGCGGGTTTTGGTATAAAGCCCAAATCACCTTCTTCATAAACTCTTCCCAACGATGCAATAGTATCTGTTGATTCAACTCGCTGTATCTCACGGTATTGCGTAATAATATCAAGTAGCCGTGATAGTAGTGCTTGCCTATCCATTATTTCCCGAGTTGAGTCTTGAGTAGCCCAATCCTCAAGTTTTAGTGCAGCTTGGACAGCAATTGCCGCTTCTTTTAATATTCTTTTAAATTTGGCGCATTCTTTTGCTACTTTAGAGGATTCCACCTTAGCTTTATTCTGGTCACTCATTCTGGCATGCAAGTTTTGTTCTAATATACGAACTTGTAGCGATAAATTTCCATTTTCTTTAACAAGATTTTGTATTTTGGTTTCTAATAATTCCAAATCGTAATTACGTTTTTCAAATATTGCTTTTTCCTTTTCCATTTTTTGAAAAGCGGCTGTCAATTGATCGATGACTTTCAGCTGCACAACATTTTTGTTTATAGCTTTATCCCTTTCTTCTTCTGCTAGCTCCATAGCAACTTTAGCAGCACGTTCACTCTCTTTATATTTTTCATTTTGTTCTGCTAACTTTGCTTGTGTTGCTAATATACTGTCTAGTTCATTATTTATTGCTATATTTTCACGAATAACTCTATGCGTCGATGCTGCTATTCTAAGTTCCGTAGCATCTTGAAAGTCCTGAGCTAATTGTAAAAGTCTACCTTCCATTTCTTTTTTTAATTTATCTTTACCAATCACAAATTTCTTTTCAGCATCATAAATTACCCTTTTATACTTCATTTCTTGATCTTTAAAAGCTTGTTCTTGCTTATCAAATTTCTTCATCAAATCATCTCGTATAGCTCTAAATTCCTCTAGCGTGTTTAGCTTTCCAGCGAGTAATTTATTTTCAGAAGTCAATTGGTCCTTCATTATTGTAAAATTTCGTTCCAAATCTGCCACAGTTTCTTTAAATTGTGCCGTTTCTATTTCTCTCGTCTCTTCCAATCCTTTAACCTTTTCTTTTAATTCGTTGTTCTCTTCATTTTTTAAATTCAATGTTTTTTTCAAGTATGAGATTATGTCAGCTCTATCTTCGTCGAGCTTATCGTAAGCTTTTTGGAGTTCTTCATTTCGTTGTTCATATTCATCAACTGCAGTTCGGAGTCTCGCAATTTTTCTATTGCATTCCGCTACTTGTAGTTCTAAAAAAGTTCTCTCAACTTCTGTAAACGTTCCTCCCCCTTTATGAGTCTCTTCATCTTTTCCTTTTCCTTTATCTTTTTTTGGAGCCATTATTATTTACTGTAGTAAATTAGATAAAAAATATGTTAGCGTGACATCCACGCGAGTGATAACATTGCTTCATCGATTAACGGTTGCTATGTTACGGTTGTCGTGGAAACGAATGTTATATCAATAACAGATTATAATAGACATATTATAATTTTTACGTTCCGTTCTATAGTCTTATTACGTATTTGAAAGATTATAATTGAACGAATAAAAAATATATAAAATGAAGAAAATAAAAAATATAGAATCATTATTTATATAAAAATCTTATGAGTAATTTTGGCTCTTACTTTATAAAAACCTACAACAATCATTTGGTAACGTTGAATATATTGGAAAAAAAAAATTACAGAAATGAGAAAGAAAATTATAATAACAACCTTATACTTAATATACACTTAACTTACACTTAAAATCAATTATAGTCAAATATGTACCTCACAAAACTTAGCCCCATACGCCGGCGGAGGGGAATCACAGAAGCGGTGTCGACTGCGAGTGCGCGTGGAGCAGTGAGCGGGCGCGGGGCACGCTGACCACGCTGACCACTCGCCCCAGCCCCCGGCGCCACCATCTAATAGAAATACATATATTTATATTTATTTGAAACGTAAAATCTAAGTGCGCATCGATGAAAACTTTGTTTTATATTATAGGTTTTGTATTATAAATTTTATTAAAACCTAAGGTAAGTGAGAAACAAAATATCTTGTCATAATATTCTCTAAGGCCGTCATGGCACAGCAACACAGCGTCTGACTATAAACGTGACGGACTACGTTATAGAATCGATTTCCATTCGGGTGAATAAATTATGCTCATTTATTTCCTCGCTGCTAAGAAAACAAAGGACGATAAGATTTAATATATACAGAGCGTTTTTGTCAGCATAATTTTAAATGAAACTACTGTTTTAACTACTCTATAAAAGCCTAATACAATAAAAAAAATCCCAAAAATTAAAAAGTATTTTTTTTAAACAAAATAAATAATAAAGTTATCGTTTTTGAATAATACGCCATTTGTCAAGAACGATGCACGCAGGCATAAACCTATCAAAGCGAAACCGCCGCACACGCCTCATGTGGGTTCGATCTCCATCTCGAAGGTATGATAAAGCGCGGCGTTGAGTTCCGCCAAACAACATGAATAGTATAGTAATAATAAAGTGGAAAACAGATGATTTACCTATAGTCTTTCTCAGCCCGCCATTCTATGGGATGTGAGATAAAGCTTGAAGCTAAAAAGATGCTTGTCTGCATTTTTTACAGTTGTGGGTTCGGTTTATAGTTAGTTCCATTTACGGCGCGTTGTCGTCTCGTTACCAGAACGAGAAAATAAAAATATTAAATTATTAAATATTTCATGAGGCCGGTCGTGGCGCAGCGGCACGAGGTGTGACTGCAAAACCGACTGGTTGTGGGTTCGATCCCCACTCGAGGAGATGAAATATTTACTTAAATTTATATTTCCATTTCTTCGCTCTGGTGTCGAGGTTAAGCGCGGCGTTGAGTTCTGCCACTCAACACGCAATGCCTCCAGAATTCGGCAGAAAGTGGGGAACGGAGTGTCTTAACACTAGGTTCCCTCTGCCTACCCTGCTGTGTGCGGGATACAGCGTGTTTTTCAATTTTTTCAATTTTTTTTTTTTAAATATTTCATGACACTGCGTGTTGAGTAGTAGAGCTTGACGCCGCGCTTTGTCTTGTTACCAAAGCGAGGAAATGAAAGTAAATCAATCCCCCGATTTGGGTTGAACTTAATGCGCCACGACAGACTTGTAATAGAAAAAAAATATATATATATATTTTACATTAAATTTAATAATCTCAGAACATTTAAAAGGTTAACCTGATAGAGGCAATGTAGGTAGGCAGTCCATCCTTACATCAGCTACTGCGCCTGTCACAGCTTGCGATACGTAAACGAAACAATATTCTGGGTACCGCTCGCTGAAAAGCCGACAGTCGAAGGAAGCTGTGTGTTGTCCTCTAAAAAGAAAATACAGTTTTAAATATTAATTATTTCTTTTTTTATTATTTTATTTTAGCTTCACGCTTTATCCCGCATATAGCAGGGCTGGCAAAATGCAACCTAAGGGTGCGACACACCGGACAATTTTGAAGAGAATATACAAAATATTCTTAGTCATGGAACTCAACGTTGAAATCAAAGCCACATACAGTGAGACTCAGTGATTAGATTCAGCACGACAGTTCTCAAACAGATATAGTTTTTATATTTGGATGTGATAGCGTCATATAAATCGATGAACGCCGATTTCATGCACGAAAGCATGACTCAATGTCACAAATTTTTCATCAATGTTTTCTTATTACGTTATCAGGTAAAATTATCGTCCGTAAAACTTTACTGACAACCAGTTATTATTTACAACCTGATTGAAAAAAATTAAATCTTAATGTTAAGGAAACTTTGCCAAATTACAATAATGCAGAAAACTGCACTTAAATCGATTAAGCTCTTTTTGAGATAAGTGTGCACAAAACGCACAGATAGACAGACAAAAATAAAAAAAAATAATCGATGATTGCCCCTAATAATCATTTATTTTATAGGTTCATCTCATTTGTTGAAATAAATAAAGTAAGTATACATATATACCTACATAAATATATATATATATATATATATAAACTTTAAATCCACACAAATTTTATAAAGCTGAAAAATAACAAAAAAAATTGTGTTGTGTTGGATAGTCTTTACATGTATGTAAAGACTATCCAACACAATTTTGTTATTTTTCAGCTTTATAAAATTTGTGTTTCCAACACAATTTTTTCTCTTCTTTTACCTAATCTTTATGTAGGCGATATTAAATCACGTTAATCTTTTGAATAACCCACTGTACCAGCTCTCAGAGTTACTTTGGGCAATTAAAACAGCAACTCTAAGTTATTACTATTGGACCAATCTGGCAAAGCCGCAGTAAAAGCTACCACATTATAAACACGACGTGAATACAAATATTTGTTCTTGCTCGAGATCGAACCTTTAGCTTAACATTTATGTTTATTTACTTACCACAAGTCAAGGAGACATTTGGGTCAATCAAATTTCTCCATTGAGCGTGACTGAAGAGGAAAATTCAATATATTTGTATAATTTTAATATTATCATTTAAGAAATATGTTGCATTATACGTTGTTAACCATCGATCCACTATATATAATACTAGATTAAGGATTCTAGTATAAGTTGATCACAGTCTAAAAAACGGCCCGAGAAATAAGGGCACAAAAAAATTGTATTCTTATTTCATTTTAGTATAGTCCAACCTCAGCCAACATGTGGATGTGTGAACGTGTATTAAACAATTAAATACAAATATTTCATCATTTGACCAATATTTGCCACTATGAATATTGGTTGGTCTGGACTAAAACATGCATAGAGAAGATGTTTCAATTTTATAATTGCTTTGTTTTTTTTTTCTGTGCACAATAGATATTAACATATCAATGTCGGCCAAAAAATAACTATTTAAAATATTAAAACTTAATCTATATAGCAGTGGCAGAGCTTAACGGCGTGTTTTCCTCGTCAGTTGTTATCGGATATTGCCAGAGCGAGGAAGTAAAAATATTAAATCCTTAATTTCAGTATAAATATATGTAATTTATGTAAATAATATTAATTAATATTAGTATAAATATATGTAATTTATGTAAATTAAATTCAATTCCAAAATAACGAGAAATAGTACAAAGACACCCATTATCTAAAATAGAGAACTGTCTTAAGGCAATTTATACTGATGAAAATATATCTTAACGTTAACGTGGTAGTCTCGTGGACTCTTTTCTCTTTCTACGCACCCGTGGGCTCCCTGTGACTGAAAGGTACTACTGAAAGCCACGGTGCTTAAATTTGAAAATCAATAGTAATAAGTAGAAATTTATATTTCGCAGTATCTGTGGGAAAACCACGTCAGTCGCAGAGAGTTTAAAACAGTTAAAGGAAAAAAAATATAGATAGATAGATTAGGAGTAAAAGTTTTCATATCCATTACGCGCTATACGAAACTAAGCCTTAATGCACTGATATAAAGTTGGATATTATTGAAATGATCTTAGGTCGTAAGTCTGCGTGTAACAACATATTGAATTTCTGTTTATATTGACTGTTGCCTTATTTTTAAGCCGTCTTTGTATGCAATCTGTTATCTAGTATAAAGTTGATTGAAGTTTTTAACTGTTAAAAAGCTGCGATGTTTCGCTACATTTATTATTTGTCATACTAAAATCGAAACTCATCTGAAGAAAAGCCAAGAGCGCGTCCTATCTTCCTCTCCACTTTAACCGTCCAGTGTTGTTAGTTAGTTATAATAAAAGGAAAAAAGCATAAGAGCACCGTCTCGTCCCTACACTGAATTCCTATCAGACTGCAACTGCAACAGACTCCTTGCATAAAATTATCGCACTTCACATAGATGAACACTACTACATACACCAGAATTGGGATATAAAGTAGCATCACACATCTACTAATCAAATACCAAGTCGTAAAACTATAGCGGTAAACATTACGTCAACGACCACGCCATACAAGCATGGCTTACATACCGCGAGACAGCGTCTGCTACACACACACACATATATATAAAACAACGATTGCGACCCTCGAGCCGTCCATACAAAAACCACTTTAAATCAATATGGTATTAAAAATGTGTTGATTGTTACGAGTATATTCATAATTAACTATGCTAATTATGTTTTATAAACTAATTATTATTTAGAATGTGCAATTAGTTTAATTTGTCGTCATTTCTCAAATCGATTAAATATAATTTAAAATATTAGTTACATTTTTATTATAATAAATAAGATGTATATTTACGTAATCCGATTATATATTATGTAGCTGGTGACCTTAAAATTGTTAATTTAACTTAAAGGGTCAAAGTCCATTTAAAGTAAAGGAATATTTGAAGTTCTGATAACTTGTTTATCCTGTTAAATCTGTTCGAAGTTCACATTTGGGTAGTAATAATATAACGGCAATGTTGTGACTTAATACCATTTTGACACGAGGCCTCAACTTAGCTTTAAAACTCACCACCCAACTTTTTATAAAGATCGGAAAGTAAAGAATAGAGTGACTTAAAGAGTGTTTTAGCTTGTCGCGTTGTACCGCATAGCAGGGTAGACAGTTCGATGCTAGTGTTGAGATACGTAACGCCGTCTTTTGCCATGCCAACGCAGAGAAATAGAAATAATCATAGTTAACATATAAAGTAAAAGAGGCCAGTCGTGGCGCAGGGGTACAAAGTGTGACTATAAAATCGACTGGTTGTGGGTTCGATCCCCACTCCAGGAAATAAAATATTTATTTACATTTATATTTTCATTTCTTCGCTCTGATGTCGAGGCAAAGCGCGGCGTTGAGTTCCGCCACTCAACACACCATGCCTCCCGAACTTGGCGGAAAGTGAGGAACGAATTGTCTTAACACTAGGTTCCCTCTGCTTACCCTGCTGTTTGCGGGATACAGCGGATATAAGCTGAACATATAAAGTATTAAATTATCCCAATTCATATCTAACCTGCGCACGCGTCTCTCAGCAACGTATCGTAGTCTATCCGAGTCTCTTCCAAACACTCGCACTCTGTCGGCCCCTTCGAGAACACATTCTGGGTATTGGAATAGAACACGCACTCCATCTCCACAAGGAAACACTGAGCCGCCGTGGACATTTAGAACAAATTGTTCTGACCAGTCCGCCTGTAGATAAAAATGAATAGTTCTAAATTATTGTATTTATAATAAAATTTATTTAAAATTATTATGAAAATAAACAATAACTTTTGATTAATTGTAATTGATAATAATAATTATAAACTCAGTCAGTCCGTATCGGTTTTCTCCATATAATGTTTTTAACTTTAAATGTTGCAATAGCATTTTTAACCAATCACTTTATTAATTATTATAATAATATAAAAGTATATCTATACTAATAATAAAATCGTAAAGGATCTGTGTCTGTAAATGGAAGATATATAAGAAAAAATATTAATGTAATAGCACCCAAAACAATGATTTTTTAAATTTTCGTCTGTGTGCCCGTTCGTCCGTTCAAAATTATCTCAGAATCGGCTTAACTGATTTAAATGCAGTTTCCACTATTGGATTCTTGCCATCCCCTTAACGTATAGGTTTACTACAATCAGTTCATAAATAAAACAGTTATATCAACGTAAAGTACTTAGTGAACAGATCTGCTTATTACTGTAACAGTTATTTTATACAACTATTTTACTGAATTAGCTGAATCTTTTTAATTTGTATGATGATAAAGAATACCAAGATTTCAGGATTTTGGATCGGGAGGGGGAATGTAGGGGGAGTTTACGTGGGAAAAACTGCGCTTGCCATGCACACATACTTACCATCTAATTCACTATATATGTATATATACTAATTTACACATCACTCTTACCGCAACTGGTTATGGGTTCGATTTCCACTCGAGTAAATTAAACATTTATTAGTTATAATTCTTGGCATAAATTCAAGTGCGCGTGGGGTACTTTTTAATTTGACTTCATTGTAAGACCCTTTAAGTGTATTTATAAATAACAAGTGGGTAGTACTACATTTTTTTATTAAAAAGTGCCAGTTGAAGTTGTGTTACAGAAACGTCATCGCGGTTAGTAAATGATTTTAGATTTTATCAAATAATTAGTGATTCTAAGTGTTTTAGTTTGATTTATTTCGATGCATTACATGTAAAAGAAATGTATTAAAAACTGTTAAATAAATTACATATTACTAAAACAAAACTAAAATCTTGTAAATATAACTGTACTCAGTTGAGTACACTAACAACATATGTAACTAAAATTTCTGTTTTTATTTCCAAATACTTTGCAATGAAGAAACAGCGATTTACAGGTCAAACTAGTTACCGTGGACTTCAGTATGTATTACAGGATAGCGAAGATGACAAATGTAACTTGCCTATCGTACCACCTGATCCAAGTGCATTGACTGATGAAGAGGAGGGTGCCGAAGATGATATGACGGCATGTTTCATACCGCAAGACGTACCTAGTACTATAGAAGTATTTAGGAATCGAGATGATAACGGTAGTAAGAATTCTACGCGCAGTGACAGTGATGATGGACCAATTGCGTCAAAAAAAGACTACTTGATGCTATCCGCCAACCTTCTTCGAATCCAAACCCAATCTGGCGCAAATGCCCTCCTTCATATACCTTGATATTTCAGAGTTCGACAGAAGTCTCTTATAAGAAAAGTACTATTGGTGAAGAACTGAAGGGCCTCAACCCTGTACAAATATTTGAAAAGATAATGGATAATGATATTATGGACATGATCATATCCAATAGCAAACTATACTCTAACTAAAACAATAGACACGAATTTCAATTAGATTCCATTGATTTGAAAAAGTTTTTTGGGATTTTGATATTATTTGGCTACCTCGAGAACCAATGTACTGGTCGTTAGATGAAGATATAGGTGTAAAATTGGTTAACAAAGCCATGTCAAGGCATAGGTTTCGTGATATAAAAAGAAACCTTCATGTTGTAGATAACATCGCAGCGGCAACAACAAACGATAAAATGTTCAAAATAAGATCATTGGCAGATAAACTTATGCAGAAGTTCTTGCAGTGCTTCACAATCGTATCTCTGTCGATGTATCAACGGTGAAATATTATGGCTACCATTCCGCCAAGCAATTTATTCGTGAAAAACCAGTTCGTTTTGGATATAAAAATTGGGTAGCAGCTAGTCAACCGGATATTGTTACTCATTTGATTTTACTGTGGATATAGCTGTTTCTAATTCCTGGCATTTACATATAATGTGTAACGAAAATCGTATAGATCGGTTCATGTTCACATAGCATGATTTTATTTACACTACGGTAAACAAAGAAAATCAAGGCAAGCTGCGTCATCATGTTAAAATTTACCATATTTTTTTTTGGTTTATGTATTCCTTTGTATTTGCTTTAATATGAAAATAAACAAAATAAAAAAAATATTTGCAGTTTTCATTTGACCTTTATTAGGTTAAAATTTATACTTCCATCCAATTCCAATATAACCGTATTTTTTAAGTGCATATAGTTATTTATATGATAACAAAACAAATAGATAATATTAACATTTTTGTCTGTCTGTCTCTATGTTATCCGGGCTAACCTCCGAACCAGCTGAAACGATTATTATGGGACTAACACTGAAAAATAGAGGGGGTTGTGAAACAACATAAGCTATTTTGATATAATATTATACAAAAGTTCAGTCAGTTGTTGTATATTGTTGTATAATTGCTACTTTCTAAAAGAGTTCTAATAAATAGTTCGTTATACGAATGTTATATTGAAAGTCAAATAAATGATTATTTGTATGATAGTAGAAAAAACTCGAGATAAACTTCTTGCCGTGTGATCCCGACCTATAATAGGATCATCCTGGTACTGGTGGTGTCGGTAAGAGGCGACTAAAGTACGTGTGGTAGAGTCACCTCGCCAGCAATGGCAACACGCATGGGCAGACTCGACCGGATCATTACCACCCCCGGCATTTAAAACCGGCGTGAAGTAGTGGCTCTATGCCACTGCGTTTCGCATCAGGTAATGCTGAGCTCCGGTGCCCAACCCACCGTAAAGGGCAGCAATGCATCTGTAACTCCTCTGGTGTTGCACGGGGTCGTGGGCGGCGCTAGTCACTTACCATCAGGTGACCCGAACGCTTGTTTGCCTTGTCCTTTTCCATAACAAAAACCACGGCCTTATGAAACCAATGCCAATGAAACAGATTATAATTTAATGAAATAATATTCCATATGCAATTAAAATTTCCTACATAATTTTAACAAAGGTCTTTTACTAGCCATTTCCTTGCGAGCTTTTATAAGCGGCATTAATTCGAAAGCGTCGTGAAATATGACATCATAAAAAGCTCATCGAGCTTCGCAGACAGAACAACAAAAGTTAAAGTACTAAAGTGCTAGCGTTTATATATATAGCTTTTGTCTTTCACCTCGTGTGAAGGAGATACGTATTTATGAAAAATATGCTGAGTTACCGTTAATGCATGCGATGAAGGCAGATTCACAAATCTTATTCGAAAGTTCGATTTCCATTCAAGGTTATTAAATATATTATCATTTCTTCCAATGTGTCGAAAATTGGACAAAAAGTGGAGAACGGAGTGTCATAAAGTTAAGTTCCCTCTGCTTACTTACCTATATGTGAGATATGGCGTGAAGCTAAACAATGTTAAAAATTATAATTACATATGTTGAGATCAATCGTGGCATGACTGTAAACGCGACAGGTTGTGAGTACGATTCCCACTCGAGAAAATTAGATATTTTCATTTGCTGGATTCCTGATAACGGAGATGAGATTTGGCGGAAAATGGAGAACGGAAATATCTTAATGGAAACAGAGTATCTTAACAATAGGTTTCCAGGATCGCTCTGCCTACCGTGCTAGGTGTGAGATATACTGTAAAGTTAAAAAATATGTTAAATAGAATGAAAATAGAAATTGTTAAATGTTATCATTTCCCTGAGGGGAAACCGAACCACCGGGCACCGAACCTACAACCATTGCGTATACAATGAAGCATTTCTTAAGTATACTTTGCTGGAGTTAAGAATTAGCGTTATTTTATACCTAATGTGAGTACTTCCGAAAGTTATTAAGATAACAGAATATATTTCGCTTCTCTAAAACGTGAAGTTTAAACTGCACTGAGTATATGAAAGATTAATGTTCGCCTGCGTTATACCATAAAATTTTGTTTATTATACACAAACTAATATATTCTTGACTAGTTTTAAAATAAAGCTTAACCAAAATTGTTATTTAAATAAAAATTATTTAAATACTACAGACTCGCTCGCGGTTTCAACCGTTTAATATAGACAATTATTTATCTTCAGGAAATATTTTGGACGACAGGCGACACGACAAATGTGGTTTTTTTTGTGGTTAAAGCGCAAACTTGTGTCTTTTAGGAGTAGAATTTTTCTGCAGCAGATTTTTTTTATCTCATTTGGAAATAGCCCCGAGAGATGCCTCAACTGAAGACACAAGTTTATTTCGCTTTTTTTTAACTTTACACTTGTCGACGTTTTGTCGAAAAAGACTTGGACGACTTGACTTGGGGGCACGACGACTTGCAAGTAAACAGCGTCTACTATATTATCATTCGCATAACAATGAATTCTAGAATCGTCTTTGCCATTGATATGCAGAAGAAACAGCGTAGGAGACAGCTAGCAGCATTAGGGGTCGCTAGCGTTCACGAGTATGTGTTCAGAGCAAAAACTGTCGACAACGACCTTGATGCTGCACACACTGAGTAAGGCTTTCTTGGAGGCTTTCACCTTCGGATCCTTAGTAACCAGTGACACGGCCCAAATTTGATATGCCTCACGTTTGCTAAAGACAGCAAGTTTGCAAGATGTATCAAGCCACGGCTGTGACTTGACACCAATTGGCACTATAGTGCTAGGAATTATAAGTTCTATGCACTCTAGAACCATGCCGGCAACATCAGCGACACAGGTACTAGGATCATCGGAAGAAAAGCAAACCGGGATATGATGAGTAAAATGTATACATCCCATCCCAATTTGCTGATTTGTAGTGTCGACGAGTTGCGGGTATTTTTTGGCTGCCGAGTTTAATGGGCACGACACTCCGTACCAGACAATGGTCTAAAGACCCCAAAGTGGCATCGATGATAATCTGGTACTGTTCCAGATGACGTAGGAGAAAGATTGTTAATATTGGGCGTAAGTAAACCAGGAACCAGATTCTTGACCTTCAAAATTTTCAAGACGACGGAATCTTAAGTCCTCCCTAACGAATATAACGACCCCGGCATGATGTATAAAATTATGTTCTATTTTGTAGCCGGGGTATTGCAGATAGGCTGTGTCACTCGGTCGGGCAATCTGTGTCTCCGTCAGAAACAACAAATCCAGCCTTGCATTCTCAAGATGGTGGTAGATGGCAGTTCAGATTGGAATGTAGATCCCTGATATTACAAAAGTCCACGAGAACCGTGGCATAAAGCCACTACTTAACGCCGGTTTTAAATGCCGGTAAATAGTGGTAATAATCTGGTCGAGTCTGCCCATGCGTATTGTTATTGCTGGCGACGTGACTCTCCCACACATATGCCATTTAGTCACCTCTTACCTATCCTATTCTAAGCCGGGAACACACACCTAAAACGATACGATTTAGGACTGTTCCCGATGTTTATAGTTATGATTTTATAATAATTAGCTGAAAATAAATGTTCTATTTCTTTCCTCCATGCAACATAAATGTTTCCGAGGATAATGAAAATAATTCATTTTTCTGAGTGGGAATCGAACCCACAACAAGTGTTTGCTCTCCATCTAACTTATTAATATAATGTTTCGGGAAATACATATAAAAACGTGTTTAAAATCTATTTTAAGATACATCTCTACATATCCTCTCATTCAATACAATTAACATAGAGACAAGTTACTGTATATCGAACAATGTAATACGGCAACATGTTACAGATATACTGTAACATGTTTGCGAAACTACCAATCATTGTAACTAGTCTATATTTGTATAGCTTTTGTTATTGTTAATAATATTATTTGTTTGTGTATATACGCTTCATGATTTTGTTTATTATGGTTGAATTGTTATTTTCATAATGGTAAACTAAAACATATTTTTAGACAAGAGATAGAGTTGATTTTTATCCATCATTTTTTATGCTTATAATAAATTCGAAATGAGTAATATTCTTATAAAGTTAATAAGAATATCTACTCTGATACGTATATTGTATATTGATTAAATAACTTAAAATAAGTATATTAATATACGATATTTTGAATGTTTTTTTGTTAAATAATAACGTATCCCTTATACATTTAAACTAATATAATAAAACGGCAGAGTTTATTTAGTTAAATGCTCTTAACTTAGGAATTACTGGGTTAAATAAAAAAATCCTTTTATGTCGGAAAATCTATTAATAGATTAAGGTTACAGGCTATATTAAATCACGTTAAAAATTCGAGGTTACTTACTGTACGTGCAGTTTGAGCTATCTTGGATGCTTAGAATCTCTCTGGAGGCATTGCGTGTTGAGTGGAAAAACTCAACGCCGCACCTTGTCTCGTTACCAGAGCAAGGAAATGAAAATATTTCATATTTCATATCCTCGAGTGTAAATTGAACCCACAACTTGCCGCGCTTAGTCACTCGTTTGTGCCCCTACGCCACAACTGGCCTCCAATATAATGCATCATATTATTAATTTAACTTTAATTAATTCCATTGTCCACGGAGGCAAAGCTTCTGGTAAAATATAGTAAACTATGGGCTTCAGTCTTTAATCACATACAGTCTTACACCCACCTCGAATATAACCAGTGACTTGACTCTCTCTTAATACTTCCTAATCATACATATGTACATTTGGTGATATAAACAATATTACAATTTCATCGTTTCGGAAATCAACCGAACACGAATAACAGGGAACCGATAAAACAAATAAAGGCCGAAAATTGTGTCTACGTTATATGAGAGAGGAGTTTTATTCGTGGCAATAAATATTTCAGGAAAGGAATGTAAATAAAAATATTGTAAACGTGTAAATGGTTTTTGGATTACCTATTTTCTACGCAATTTTATATTTGTTTTGTTTCTTTGTTCTTTTATACTGAAAGCTTTATGAAACGCTACGTTTGCATTTTGGATGTATAGTAATTACATTATGTTTTATGAGCAGTGATAAAAATTTAATATTAATTCAAGATCGTCACGACCAATCGAGCGACATTTTTTTAGGGTTTCGTACCTTTTTAAGGAAAAAGAAAGCCTTACAAGATGACGTTTTTATCCGTCCGTTTTTTTGTCTGTCTGTCTGTCTGTCAAGACCATTTATCTTAGGTACGCTTGGAGATATCGAGTTGAAATTCAAAGTATATACCTACTCAGATCTACGGTTCCATGATTTTCTGTTAAAAAAACATATTTTTATAATATATTTATATCCATACCTATATTATAAATTCGAAAGTAACTCTGTCTGTCTGTCTGTCTGTCTGTCTTTTACGCAATCAGGGCCAAACCGCTNTATAATAAATTATATATATATATATATATATATATATATATATATATATATATATATATATATATCTTTGTCTTTATATCGCAAAAAACGTGTATTTCAACACTATCAAGGGAGTCAGAATTCATAGGGTACTTCCGGTTGACCTAGAACTATGAAATTTTCCAGCTAGTATCTACAAATAGTGCTAATTCTTGAAATAAATCTTACATTATTTAATTAAAATTAAATCTAAAATTTTTGTTAAACTATACATTTGTGGTAAAATCTTAAAAAATCAATGGAATTTGAAAAAATGGTTTGAGTTTTAACCCAATAACTCCTAGCATTCCCGAGACAATTGCTCTTGACAGTCAGACCGACAGAGGGACAATAAAGTGATCTTAAAAGGGTTCCTTTTTTCGTAAAAAGGTACAGAATCCTAAAAAAATTATATTGTATACGCGGCCACTCATGCCCCACGTCGGAACTAACGGTACAAAAATTGCACGTCGGTACTTAAAGGTTAACTTATATTTTATAATTAGTTGGTTAATATGTAAAACCTAAAGGACTTGTCTGGGAAAATTTAAATTTTAAATGAGTTTCCAGATAGGTTGTATAAAACTACTTTGATAGAAACTTTTATCAACAATATACAAAAAATATATGCACACAGCTTAATAAATTTACAGTAATTCTTTTTAAGCATTTTCCTAAGTATGGGATAACAATTCAAAATGTTAAATAATACAGTGACAAATGTACTTATTATATAAATAACTACTATACCTTAATGAAAGCCACAGCCAGGTCCTGCGGGCCGGCGGCGGCCGCCGGTCGCAGTGTCAGCGCGTAATCCCCCGCCTGTCCAAATAACTCGCACCGTAGCGTCATGGTGCGCCGCCCTGGGAAACCGTGCATCTGGCGGGATACGTGGACTCGTTAGTTTATTAGTAAAATTTATATTTAGATATACGCTTTATATTTTAGGTTAGGTTTTAATATAACAATTTTCATTGTAGATTTAAAGTTGGAAATGTTAAATCGTATAAATATTTGTTAGATTTAAATGATTTCCATGAGTGAACCTTTAGCATTAAAATTGGTGGAGAGCCCCTTGTGTGCAATGAATCAAAAAAAATTGCGTTTTGCACGCTTTATATCTTTTATTTGTTAGAATTATGAGTGAATGTATTAACGTAACACATATTGTGATGATTCCGATAGATATTTGTAATTTATCATCGGCTCGAGCAAATATGATATCATTTATCACATCAGACCTTTACCTTAGAAAACGTAGACTGTAGTCATTAATTTTGATTTATTTCAAAGCGGAGATTGTGAATCAAATTAAATTTCCAAATATTTGGTTTATTTTATCAACATTCAATAAAACTATTAATGTTTTATATATTTTAGTTCAGTAGTTTTGTTTGTGGATGTGTTGTCCGTTTTGTGTTGTCTGCTTATTTAGTTTCTTTTTTTTTTTAGTTTCACGTTCTATCCCAGCAGATTAAGCAGAGGGAATCAGGAAACCTTATTTTAAGAATCTCCGTTCACATTAAGACATTTTCGTTCCCCACATTCCGCCGAATTCTGGAGGGATTGCGTGTGGCGGAAAACGCAATGCCTTCAGATTTCGGCATTACCAGAGCGAGGATTTCAAAATATTAAATATCTTATTATCTCGAGTGAGAATAAAACCCATACATGTACCCCTGCGCCACGACTGACATCTTTTTAGAGTTAAAGATTATATATAGATAATATGTACTTCAATAACATACCTGCTCTGAGTACAAAACGTGAGCATGTGAACTACTGTTCTTTCCATCGCACAAAACAGCACCACCACTAGAATGTCCACAGTATAACAGTTCCAACCAAAAGTCAGCACTGGTCTCTACAGGCGTGCACACCACCTTCGGGAACTCCAAAATAGCAGTAACCTGCCTTTCGGGATACGTTTGTATTTGTTCCGGAGTCACGTCTAAGTTGGCCGTAGGCCACATCACATCAAATTTCCACGATTTGACCATACTATCACCTGTTTCCATCAAACCATTATCACTTATATCTCTTTTTACTTTATTAGTTGTATTTTCGTATTCCATAAAATTTTCTTTATCAGCCACGATTTCTATGTAATAAACACCGCCCCTAGAAAAATAACCGCAGGGTAGAGTCATGCGGTTTTCGGCATCTAGTGCCAAGGGCATTGTGGCAAGTAGAGAACGGCCTTCGTCGTCTTCTCGCGCGAGGCGTACCCGCAAGGCACCAGTAGTCACTCCGCGTACGTAGACATGTACGTCGCCGCCGAGAGCAACGAGGCTGGTGGGTATTTCGAGCCATACTTGATTCAGATCTACACGCTCTTCGTTTGCGTATGGATTAACGAATGTAGCACTGCCTGTAAAAAGTAATAAATAGTTAAATCATTTTTTTTCATACAGCTACAAACGAATAATCTCAGGAACCATTTTTTGAGTTTGAAGAGTTATTTTTATGCTGTATAGTCTATATGTAGTCTAGCATATATGCATAACATCACGTTTAAATGTATCTCTTTAATGGATAAATCGTGTATATTTACATTTTTTTTGGGAATCCCGAGGTTTCAGACAGTCTTCACAGTGTTAAAATGGCTAAAATGAAAGATCTTATTATCACGTTAATTGTTTATATGTGATGAGGCCTGAGGCCAGTCGTGGCGCAGCGCGCCTCGTGGCACGAGATGTCACTGTGAAACCGACTGGTTGTGGGTTCGATCCCCACTCGAGGAGATGAAATATTTACTTAAATTTATATTTCCATTTCTTCGCTCTGGTGTCGAGGTTAAGCGCGGCGTTGAGTTCTGCCACTCAACACGCAATGTCTCCAGAATTCGGCAGAAAGTGGGGAACGGAGTGTCTGAACACTAGGTTCCCTCTGTCTACCCTGCTGTGTGCGGGATACAGCGTGAAGCTGATTTTGATTTAATNGCTGTAGTCTATTTGTAGTCTAGGATATATGCATAACATCACGTTTAAATGTATCTCTTTAATGGATAAATCGTGTATATTTATATATTTTTTTGGGGAATCCCGAGGTTTCAGACTCTTTACAGTGTTAAAATGGCTAAAATGAAAGATCTTATTATCACGTTAATTGTTTATATGTATCTACGATCACAGTTATCTCGTGGACTTAGAATGTATCTTGCGTCATACATAATTCTTAATTATTAGTAGCCAAAGTGTTTAGTTAAATTACAATATTACAGTTTTACTTTTAACAACATAAAAATAAATAGAACTTTTCTTGTCAAACTTTATTCAAATCACCAAGCGAAAATGATTAATTATACACTTTGAAACAACCTGTACCTTAGAATAAAAGTCAAGTTTCCACACTTTTAAGTAAATTGTGAACGTCCATAAATATTGATAATAAACTTCGTTATAATTAGTAGGTAGGTAGAAAAAGTACGAACAAATCCAATGAATGGAAATCCTAAAAACTTGGGAATCAGTTATCGTCGTTAATGGAGTGTAAAACAGTTCGGATGGAGATAAATCGTTTTTGGAAAAGAAAAATTTGGTATTCGCAAGGAAATGGGTAAAATTATGTTTTAACAATTATTAGGCGTGGGAGTTTCATAATTTTTTTGACCTCTATATTAAAAGTTTTACTATTATTTATTTCGTTTCTTAAGAGCTAGTCTTATCTAGTCTATTTAAAAAAAATATCGTCACTTCAATCTTTTAATTCACTTCAATAATTTCTCTTTGATATTATGTATATCCTATGTTTTGATGTATTTATTATATCATACATAAGCTAAAACACATACATTAAACACGATTAAACAGTAGACTAATAAAGCGTTAGATAATACACTTTGAGAGGATGCTCAAATATGATAAGAGATTATGACTTTCTGGTGAAACGCGGTAGTTTGTTCCATAATTCGACCACTATCCAGTAACCATCAAATTTTAATCCACAATTATAAATGAAGCATATTAAACAATTTAACGTTTTTGTTTAATTAATTAAATTTGCATTTAAAACAGTTCAGTGCAAGGTCATACTCAAATTATATGTGTAGATGTTTTTTTAAATTCAAATGGAATCCCGTATTTAGCAAGGTAAGAGAATATAGCGTCAAGGTTCTCAACTCCGTTCAAAACTTTCCGCCCAATTTACAAGACACTGTGTGTTCAGTAGCGGAACTCAACGCTGCGGTTTATCTACCGAAGCGGGAAAATTAAAATAATCCATTTCCCCTAAAGCCACAAACGCCACGATGGCGTCATTATAAAGTATACACATCAAATACATTAGTCTAGTCCGTCCCACGTTCAAACTGTTGCTTGATAGTGATGAATGACCCCTAAGCTGCCGTTACATTCGTATAATCGAGTTGATATTAAATAGAGGTGTGATTAGAATGAAAACCAACTGGATGGAAAGCATTTGCTTTATAATATTATACAGTGACAAATATTTTTATTGAAGGTCTAAAAAACTCCTTAAATTGCCTTTAAGTTTTTTTTTTGGTTGAACGCGCTAATCTCAGGAGCTACTGGCTCATATTGAATAAATATTTTTTGTCGGATAGTAAATTTACAGGGAAAGGGGAGGGAGGCTACAAATTAGTAAACAAAAATTAGTATATTTTCACAACATAACATTAATCTTTCGAGATAATCCATTATACTTGCGATAAGAATTATTTCGGACTCTTAGAATTATTATACACAATTCTTGGTTAATTCTCAAGTTACTGTTAATTAAATAAAGCAGAGTCTTTAATGCATAACAAATGTGTATGAATTAAAAAGGTCCATGTACGAGTATGTTTATTAGAAATAAATAACTGAATATAAAAACATTAGCATTACCTAGTCAAATGAAATCCATAATCGATGAAAATTATGAAATAGGTTTATGCCTAATACTCACAATATATTAAAAAATAAATAATATTTCGAAGACAGATAAAAAAGATTTGTTGCAGTTTGTTTTCCAGAGCAATGGAATAATTTTAATTAAGATGAGATGAAAATATTTCGTCTGGATAAGGGTCGAACCTACAAGCGCGCTTACAGTCAAATACAGTACTTGACTGTAACTGCGCCACGACGGCTTGACTGTGTTAACAAAATTTATAAAATGGGTGGAAATGGGAAAGAGAGAAACATATTTTACTAACATAAAAAATTTGGACAAACCGTTAAGAAAAAATATTCTATTTAAAAGCAATAAGTTGAAACAGTCCTAATTGTATATCCAGTTTCTAAGACCCCTATCGCTTCAAGCATTTTTTAAAGTAACTAAATACATTGATAGAAGGAAAAGGATCAAGTTATATTGGACTTGCTTTCGTTTCGCTTAAATAAATTAAGATGTTTGGCATAAAGCTGAGATGAATGAGGTGTTTTATTTGAGAAATAAATTCTGCGGTTTATACAAATTGCTTATTTTCATTTCTAAATGGTTTTAGTGTTATCTGTGTCTTTCACGCTGTCAGATTCACGCTGTGTCCCGCACACAGTAGAGTAGGCAGAGGAAACCTAGTGTTAAGACATTCCGTTCTACACTTGCCGCCGAATTCTGGCGGCATTTCGAATACGAAACACTCAATAGAGTGGCGAAACTAAACACCGCGCTGTGCCTTGGCATCAGTATTTTGCTATTGTAAGTTTGTTCTCGTATTTCATAAGTTAAATTATTAAAAAAAAATTAAAAACAAAAATTTATAAGCACAACAATATTACATTAAAAGAAAACAAAATATTTGAATATTTGTATATATTAATTACATAATGAAATTAAACTGGCCATTTTAAAAACGTTTATAAGTCTAGACTAAAATAGCTTTAGGCAAAAATCTAGATCTGCAAAAATAGAGTAAGCCATCGAAGGGTCAATTACACGCCGCGGGCTTAAGACATTAGACACGATTTATAAGTCTAAAACACGCCTTCTCAGATTTTGTGTTACGATTTCATTTTCTACTTTTTAATATAATTTATATGACTTTTGTTCTTTTTCTTTCCAATAAAACAGAGTATGTACTATTTTTTTTTATTTATAAAAAAACAATATTACTGTTTGTTTATTTTTTTAGCTTTACACTCTATCCCGCATATAGGAAGCAGACTGAACCCAGTGTTAAGATACGTAAAGTTAAATTTTCCGTTAAGACACATAAATTATTGTCATTTCCACGCCCTTGTAACCAGCCAAAACGCGAAGTTCAGTTCCTCCACTCAATATGCAATGTCTCGATAATTGGGCAGGACGTAGTGTCTTAACATTTAGTTCCTTCTGCCTGAGGTTGGAGATATGGAAGAAGATTTTGGAAAATTCAGGATTTCGTTACAAAAATCTCTCTTTAATTATTAATGTCCATATGAAAGAAATAATTAAAAATTTACTTGACTAGTGTAAACATTAGAATTGATGATTTTCTTCGGAAAAATGCAAAAATGGTCGGCTTGGGTTACCCCACAAACTGCGCCACGAGAAAGATTTATTGTTGTTTCTTAATAAAATATATCTTTCGAACTGTCATATCATTTTCCTAGCAGTAATATTAAGCAGTGTAAATATGTATATAGGCAGTAATATTATTATATATTTCTATATTTTTTAACTTAAAACTTTTTTTAGCGTCACGTTGTGCGCTCCGCACACGGCCCTACCTAGAACCTAGTGTTAAGATACTCCATTCCCTATTGTCCGCCATATTCTGGAGGCACTGCGTGTTAAGTGGCGGAACTCAACGCCGCGTTTTGCCTCGACACCAGAGCGATAAAAATGGAAATATTAAATTTTTCATTTCCTCGAGTGGGAATTGAAACCCACAACCTGTCGCGTTTTCAGTCACACTTTGTGCCTGGCTTCATTTTATGAACAAATATATTTTTATAGAAATTTTATTTTTTTCTATTTAATACAACAAAATTTATAGTGTTTTTAACCTCATCCTGTATACCGCATATTACAGGGTAGGCAGAGGGAACCTTAGATTCCTACCTAATGTTAAGACACTGCGTGTTCATTTTTCGCTCAATTTTTGAGGCATTGCGTGATAAGTATCAACGCCGCGCTTTGCCTCGGTACTGGAGCAAGCATATAAAAATATTCAAAATTTCATTCCCCCGAGTGTAAATCGAACCCACAATCGCACATTTTCAGTAGCACGTTTGTGCAATTGCGCCACACAACGACCTCGAAATAAAGAAAATATTATTAATATTAATAAAACAACTTTTTTTTCAACCAAAAAACTTTCTTTTAATATAGCCAAAAAATATTTAAAAAAAAACAATTTCAGAAGAGGTCCGCTCTTTTCATATAATGTTTCATCAACGTTCTCGTATAAAGAGCATAATAAACCTGTAAACGACAGATGAATATAATACTATAACTACGAATTGTTCTCTCAAATTTCCAAATTGTGGCTGTTTTAATTATTTCCATATAAAAAACTAGGTCTTTCATAAAAATGATAAATGAACTTGAAATTACAGTTTAATTACAGTTTAACAATATAAGGTTGAACGTATTATGGATCATTTAGTTTTAAGCTCATACTGCAAATAATGGTTTTTAGAAAGCTTTTTCCTCATAAAGTAAAAGAGAAATTTGTGAAATATTATATTATACTATATGTGATTTTTTATAGAGTATTTATAAAAAATCAAGTTAAAGTAAAATTTTTAATAAAGTGTAGGAAGTTATTAACTAATAAACAATGTCTTTGTTTTCAAAAATTAATTATTTTTAAACCACATTCATTTACTATTGAAGCTGTCATGGCATAGGAGCACAACCGTACGGCTGCAAACGTATTTATATTTTATTTTATATAATATTTTTGGATTCGATTCCCATTCGGAGTAATGAAATATTTTCATTTTCTCTCTCTGGTAACGTTGCAAAGCGCGGTGTGGAGTTCCGCCACTCGAGAATTCACCAGAAAGTGTGGAAAAAAACGTTTTACCGCTAGATTCCTAGTTTTCCTCTGCTTACCCTGCTATGTGCGGGATACAGTGTAAAGCTAAAAATAAATAAATTCATTAATAATAAAAGCATTCTTTCATTCAATTGTTTTCTTGAATCATAGTGAAATGATAAATTCCATAAAATACCCTAAAATTAGAGAGGTGAGAAGATAAAATAAAATTGAGTGATTTCTCACGTAACCACGAGAACGAAGTGTCTCAACACTAGCTTCTCAGGCTCCCACTATAGAATAAGCAATATACAACGTGAAGCTATATATATATATATATATATATATATATATATATATATATATATATATATATATATATATATAAAATCGAGAGATTTCGCACTTACTTCTTATTAAAAATAAAATATATTTATTAAATAAACTCACCTGCGATGATAAAAAGCCGCAACAGCGCGGCAAAAAGCGCGCGGCGCATGCTGCGTCACCGCGCCATCAAGCTCTCACTTAGTAGACGCTCTGGAACAAATAAAAAAAATATTATCAATTTTTTATCTACCTATGCCCCCCACAATATTTAATTTTATATTAGGGAAACATATACAACAAATAGTTCACAAACAATTAAGGCCAGTCGTGGCGCAGGGACACAAGCGTGCGACTGTCAACGCGGTAGGCTGTGGGTTCGATTCTCACTCAATAATGAAATACTTTATATTTTGATTTCCTCTGGTAACGAGACAAACTACCACGTTAAGTTCCGCCACTCTTTCATTTCGGGGGAAACTGGAGAATGGGGAACTTAATATTAGATTCATAAGTTTTGTCTATCTACCCTGCTATGTGCGGGATAGAGCGTGAAGTGAAAAAGTAATAATATATTTTTTTTAAATAGTACACAATATAATTAAGTTTCTATTTAAAAAATAAAACTTGGAGTATCAAAAACATTAAAACTTTTAAGTGACATTTTTTAGGTATACACTAGTATTTGAACAAAAAACACCGACTATACAAGGCGCAAGAACAGTAAATATAATATAATAACAATATGTAAAAAAAAATCAACTTCACGCTGGATCACGCATACAGCAGAGTAGGCAGAATCTACTATGAAGACACACAGAACTCTCTGCCAAGTTCTAGAGGCACTGCGTGTTGAGTGGCGGAGCTCAACGCCGCGCTTTGCCTCGACACTTGAGCGAAGAAATGAAAATATAAATATAATATTTCATTTCCTCGAGTGGAAATCGATCCCACAACCAGTCGATTTTACTGTCACATTTTGTGCCTGACTGGCCTCTGTATAGCATTGCATATACATATAAGCTTACCTAAGCTTAACCTACAGCTATACGAAACACCTGTCACGTGCCCAGGTTACTTGCCTGCGGTACACCCACATACGAGTACATGTGCGTCCACATTATTGTCAGTTAGTAGAACACGTTTGGGGAAAGAATGTTAAAGCAATTTACTAAATGAGCATAAATATGTGTAAAATATATGGTATCACTACATAGTAATATTTTCTGTAGTAAGGCCTAGTTAGATGTATAATAGACTTTTTTACTCTTCTCTTAATAGTACATAAGCACGTCATGTATATCCATATTTTTTGCAGGTACGTTGACCGGAGTCTGTCCGGATCAAATAAGAAGAGAAATAGAAATACTTTTTGAATTATATTATTCTTACGTCTGAAGTATTGGTAAGATACCTATATTTATATTAAACGAATCATAGCTTCTAATTTCGCTTCCGTGGACTATGAAATAAAAAATCTGGTTGTTTTTCGTTTCCGTAGGAATTTCGGGAAACCCTCTTTTTGTGCTTCCTTAAGTTCGAAAAGGAACGTGACGTATCTCGGCACCCTATACCGTGTTGTTCCAACTGTGCGTTATATGTCAGGTACTCGGTTACGATAGGGTGTTATATTTTCTGTAATAAGGCCTAATAGGTAGCCTAGATTTATAATAGTTTTTTTTAAACTCACGCTATGTATTCTGCACATAGCAGGGTAGGCAGAGAAATCCTGGGAACATAGTGTTAAGACACTTCAGTTCCTCATTTTTAGCCGATTTATAAGGTAATGCGTGTTGAGTTGCGAAACTCAACGCTGCGCTTCGTCTTGTTATCAAAACGAGGAAATGAACATATTAAATATTTTATTTCCTGGAGTGGGAATCGAACCTACAACCTGTTGCGTTTATAGTCAAAAGCTTTTGCTCCTGCGCCACGACGAGGAAATGTTCAATTCAATACGGAAGCAGGTTATCAAAGGTACAAATACAAGTTACTCTTAAAAACCATATACAAGCACGTCACGTATCAATATTATTTGCAGGTATTTTGACCGGAGTCTGGCCGGATCAAATGAAAAGAGAAATAGAAATACATTTTAAATGATATTATTCTTACGTCTAAATAAGATACGGAATATAGTAAATGTCGTCGGAGTACTATAGTTTTATTCGATAGTTGAACAATTAAAAAATAGTGCAAAGAAATTATTATAATTTATGTATATTACAATAGTAGTAAACGTAAGTACTTATATAGACTACTGAACCCCGCGCGGCTTTGTCCGCATGAACTATAAATGAATATTTATTTAAAACTTTATTTCATATGGTTATCAATACATTTAATAAATCGTAGCTGGTTTTCCTCAAAAAAAATGTGGTATTTAATATATAATTATTACATATCCGTCTAGGTAGGCAAGTTTTGTTTTTAGGTTAGGTTTGTCCCAAGTCCCAAGTGAATCCCGCTTTTACGGGAAATCTGGAGTAAAAAATAGCCTATACGTTGCTGCCAGTAAAGTTCTATAAAAACCAGCCCAGCTGTTCCAGAGATTAGTCGGGACAAACAGAAAAACAAACAAAAATGTTTAATACAATTGTTTATGTTAAGAATCGTGTAAATAACTATATACACTTGAAAAAATACGGTTATTTTGAAATCACAGACAGACACTTCAATGAAATGAAAAATTATCTTTAAATATATGTGCCTTGACAATAATTATTCTATGCCTTTGCAGAATAAGGCGTTGAGTTAAAATAAATATATGTTATTTTCTAGTTTCGCGGTGTACCCGCATATAATCCTTACTATGAGCCTGGCCTATGAGAGGGAACCTGGAAATCACCACTTTTTGAAATTAACTTTTTCCTTTTTTTTATGCTCAAAACGCACTTTGGGAAATTAACTTTTTACTCTTTGTTATTCTCAAACCGCACCGTTTCTTAATTCAACAGAACGGAGAAAGAAGTCACTTGCTTTGGTATTTTTTTCATATTATTGTTAGCCTCACGATAGCAAGAAAAAGAAAAAACTAAAACCTATTGTGGGGAACGTATTGTCTTAACAATACGTTCCCCATTCTTCGCCTTATTTTCGAGACTGACCGTTGACTGGCGGAACTCCACTTATTATAGCTGTTGTGATTTACTTCTCTCTGCTCACTATGTGGGTAAAATAAACATGTATAAACATGTACATATAAGAATATTTAACCACATATTAGTCCAAACAATTTGTCGAATGTCGTAATATGCTTAGATACATGAAATGGACATTAGACGGCGGGCCATTAGACGGGAAAGTTTAAAAATTATATTTTAATTGCGCTTGCTAATTAACGCTACTATGACACAGTTGCTGTGTGCCTTTATAACTAAATGGATTATGCATACGAATCTTTTAGATAAAACAATTTTTATATCAATTTAGTAATGAAATAGGTATATTACTTTTTGGTTTTTTTAGCGTCACTTCCCCGAGTGGAACTCGAACCCACACACAACCTGTCGCGCTTACAGTCGTACGCTTGTGCCCCTCGCCACGACTTGCCTGCGTTTTTGTTACAGTGTTTTATGTTTTTTTTTTATTTTTACGCATGGTAGATAAAGAGAGACTAGGTAAAGGCTTCCGAAACACTTAGTGCTGCAATTTCTTCTTTTGAGCCACTGAACCAAACCTCATGCATATTAATTAAGAAAAAGTAGCAAAATTAAAAATAATATAAAGTATTTACAACTTAATGGGAATCAAACTTATAACCATCCCATACATTACGTTTCTCAAGAAGACAATATACGTAGAAAACGACGATCAAAATCTCAGCAAGAAAGATAAAGAAAAATGCATGGGCTCGATAGTTTAAATTGGAACTGTCAGCTGTCTAATAGTCTAAGAGCCCATTAGAGCCGAGATGACCTACATTTGTCAATGACCTTTCACAAATCGACCGAATAATAGTTACACGAACCATATTTAGTCACGCGTAAATGAAAGAACTGAGGATGTTTTTTTACTGTATACGTGACCGTTGTGGGTTCTAATTTTACTTGCGGGAATTAATTATTTTCATTTCCTCGTTCCTAGTAATAGTTGACGGCAGTGACAGAAGACGTTTATATAAGTATATGTAACACTGAGAGATTTATTTAAGCACATTATATATTTTTTTATTTATTTTTTGCTTTCTGCCTTGGTGCCATAGCCAAGAAATGAAAATAGGAATAATAAATAATTTATACTCTCGACTGGGGATCGAACCCACAACCGCCGCGTTACAGTCACACTCTTGTGCCCCTGCGCCACGAAGGCCTCTGTATTTGCACTACGTTGGACTTGGCCATTCCAATGGCCCGACCTGATCTAGTAATACCGCAAATGACATAACGTGGTCGTCATATCTACGCGTCATCATTTACACCCACAGTACATATTTCATAGTCCATTGTCTCCGTCTGTCGTACAGATAAAAGAGATTAAATGGTAACCACGTATAATTAAGCAATATTTCATATAAACCTTCCTTTACCGACCGCAATTCATGTGAAGATATTGAAATATAATGTTGTAAAAGGCTTGTGACGCCATTGTAAATAATTTGGAGTTTTTGACAATGTATAACAGTTGTAAGTTCAATTTAAACTCGTAGTAGTAAAAGTAGTAAATATTATAATATTATATGATTCATATATTTTGTTCCTTAGTCAAATTAAAAAATCTTTATCCACCTTTTCCGATTTATTTCAATTAAAACAAATTAATGATATATTTTGTAGTAATGGATTTTTTTTACTTCACGCTATATTCTCTGTATAGCAGATCAGGTAACCCCCATGCTAGTGTTGAGACACTTCCGCTTCCCAAGCACCGCCACATTTTCCATATATTTAATGGCGATGGCGGCGGCGATGTCACTTTTTGTCTTCTTACCAGAGAAAATAAAAATAATTCATTCCCATGAGGAATGGGAATCGAACCCACAACCATCGCGCACGCGTGGCAACAAACACTCACAGAAATTATTTTGACTTTAGTAGTTAGAAATTAAAAAAAAACTCTCTGAATGGTAAGAAGAATACTCGTAAATAACATTCAAAAAAAAAAATATCACAACAATCAAGCTACTTTCCTACCAAACAACTAATATAATATATAGACTTTGAATACAAATATCTTTTTTATGAGAAAATATGAAATATTCGTGAAAATTCATGTTAATTTTGATTACATCTAACTCCGAATAGGCAATGGGTGAATCCTCAGAGAGATAGCTCTATTCTAAGTAAGTTGGAGAGCAGAAGTGATTTGTTACGGACATATTTCATGGGCAAGTAATGATTTTAGTGGTTCAGTCGCTCTAGTAAATGGATGGACGGTCATATTTTAAACGTACCTATATAAGAATATATAGTGTATCTAGTTCTATTATGCTTAGTAACTAATAACCGCCGCCCGCAAATTTGTTTGTGTGTGGAACTAAGGATGTAAAATAGAAAATCTTATTTTTTTTCTTAGTTTCAAGAAATCCTTTCTTAATACTGCCCTACACTTCTTAATCTTCCTAGTTTTTCATCTTCACGCTGTATCTCGCACTTAGCAAAGTAGGCAGAGAGTACTTGGGAACCTAGTGTTAAGACATTCCGTTCCCATAAAGAAAATTCCGTCCCCCATTTTTCCATATCTTAACTTACCTATTTTCCATATTTCAACTCTCTAAGTCCAGTAGTTTCGCCTTTGCGTTGTTCAGTCAATTCAGTCACTCAGTAACGGAAGTGTTTTACATATACATATCAAGTATAAGTCGTAAGTAGCTTTTATCGACGACTTCTCCCTCGTGGTGAAAAAACTTTGAAAGAACATGTATTATGGTGAAAAATTCTCACAATAATACATGTTCTAAGTGACCTAGTAACTTGAACCCCTGAGTAGAAATCGAACTTAAGCCATTTACAATCAGTCATCTCACTGCGCAACCACTATGTCATCTATAGTAATAGTTGAAACATTCAAATTCCACAAATTGCCGCTGTATTAGTATTTAGTACTCTTGCCAATCAATACTAAACGCCATACAATGAAATGCGGTCAGCATTTAGCGACTGTTTTCAAATGAAAAGCCTTCTATTTCTATTAGTAAAGTGAAAGCAAAATTAAAGTTGCGATTTTCAATACTATGTATTTGGACTAATTATCCTTTAGAATATTAATAGTAGGTATGCATATATTTAATCGAACTAGTTTTATTGGGAATACAAATCAATTTTAAATATAATCGAGTATTAATCAATTTAAAAAATATATTGACATCTATTAATCAATTTAAAAACTATACCTAGTTAGATTGGCTATACCTAATTTATCTATTGAGGCTGTTGCGTCGTGGCAAAAGCACAATGTTTAGCCATAAACACGAGAGTTGTGGGTTCTACTCCCAATTCGAGGAATACACTATTTTCATTTCCTCGCTTTGGTAACAAGTCAAAGCGCGGCGTTGAGCTCCGCCACTCAACACGCAATCGAAATTTGGGTAGTTTGTGGGGACGCACTGCCTAACTTGCTTTGCTTCCTCTGCTATGTAAAAGATATAAAGTGAAGCTATAAGAAACAGAGTGTACTAACATTATTTTTCTTAATAAAAATACAAAAGAAACTAAACAAATACAAACCAAACACTGTCAAATAAACAAACAAAACTAAGAAACTCCTTTCTATCAATGCCATAAGAGTTGACTCAGCGATACAGATACTTTGTCGACCATTCCAAGTGCATTATTTAGATTAAACTTCACACTGTAGGGTCTAAAGGACCCTCGAGGGCAACAAGTGCTAAGGTCGGTCGTACAAATGTGTTTAGGGTATGTTAACGGCAAGATGTGTATCCTGATGATGTAATTATACGGAGGCTGGGTACACGAGAGATAAGAGATGAAAGATAAGGGGACGAGGATGTGTGGAAGACTTGGGTGTAGGGATGTCCTAAAGAACTTTTTATAGTTAGTTATTGTAATCAGCTTATTTTAAAGTGATAGTACACGTTTTATTTTGAATATTTCTTGTTTTTTTTTGACAAAGGTCAAGACAATCCATTCTGTAGTACTCGATTTGGAGACATAGTACGTTGAATGGCGGAACTCAACGCCGAAAAAGTAAAATATATAAATATTCATATTTCTTTTTTTTTCCGTGTTATTGGTATTTATTTGTAGCTCCGTCACACGAAATACAGTATGGATAAATATCGTGAAATGTAAAAACAACCTACGTCTTAACTGTTGAGGTATCTTGATTAATTTCTTTATTTATCCAATACTCTGTTCCCATAAAAGGAGCGCACATGCTTCCAGAGATGAGATTCCTGTATAGAGAAGGAGTGCAGAATGCTATTTTTTTTTTAAAAA
The DNA here is from genome assembly GCA_013403705.1 of Heliconius hermathena. Lineage (NCBI taxonomy): Eukaryota > Metazoa > Arthropoda > Insecta > Lepidoptera > Nymphalidae > Heliconius > Heliconius hermathena. The sequence continues at coordinate 283,390 of JAAIXJ010001881.1, forward strand.
TGCCTTAAATATTAAATTTAAATTAAATTTATGAAATAAGTATTATGTAATACACATGAACATACATTTGACAATATATAGACATTTGTATTTGTAAAGTGACACACACGTTGCTATGGCAACGCGTATTATACGCGTCGACGGGTCCTCTCGTTAGCATTATTGTGCTGTATAAATAGGTAGGTATGTTAGCTTCAAAGTCCATTTTTAGTTTTGTTTTTTTTTTTATTTAATTGTCGTCTTCGTTTCTGTTGTGGTGTAGCATCATAGGGCGTGATAGTAAACTCGACGGTCGTGGCTTCAATTTCTTCTTGGGGCTTCAATTTTCATTTCGTTGCTCTGGTAACAATACAAAGTTCGGCGTTTATTCCCGCCACTCAACTTACAATGTCTTGAAAATTGAGCGGAATGTCTTAATTTCTAGGTTTCATCTCTCTAGACTTCTTTATGCGGGATTCAGCATGAAACTAAAAAAAATAATAGTTCAATAAGGAAATATAATAATAACTTATGCATAGTGTATATTGTATAACAACTATGCCCAAGTTGAATTGAAGCGTGTAATGTGAGTAGTTTACCAAGTTCGTGCTGTCCACAGCAAGTGGCACTGCGGGCAGAATATTAATTGGGCCCACAAATTTTAGACACGATGAACTAGCAGTTTTAGGACTACGTCGACTTCAATGCATTTTGCATAATATTATATGCTTCATAATTAAAAATGTTAAGTTTTCAGTTTCACGCTGTATCCCGCACACAGCAGGGTAGACAAAGGGCACACACATCCCGTTCCCAACTTTCCACTGAATTCTGGAAGCATTGTGTGCTAAGTGGCGCAATTCAACGCTGCCTTGTCACCAGAGCGAAGAAATATAAATATAAATTTAAATAAATATTTCATTTTCCCGAGTGGGTATCGAACCCACACAATCAGTCGCGTTTACATTCACACTTTGTGCCTTTGCGTCACAACTGGCCTCAAGTTTTTTGTATATATTTAAAGTGTCTTCCGGACTATGGATAGATATTTTTTAGCTTTACGCTGTATCGCACATAGCAGGATGAGCTAATCTGACACTGGCTACTCTGTGCCTACCTCGTGAAGCTAAAAAAAATATATAAATCCATACTAATACTGTCGTTGTAATGCTTTACTTAACTTTACATGTGATTGTTGGTTAACTTTTTTAGATATGGTGGTCCATGACTTTTGTTTAATACTATGTTGTACCATTTTGTTGTGTATAATTAACTATTAAATAGGCGATAACTGCGTGGGGAAAACGGAGTGCCTTATACTATGTCTTATACTATGTACACTATATACCTTGTACACTATATAATCTCTGATCAGTAAACATGTAACGGAAACGTTATAATTAAAAATGTTCCTTTGTTACAAGTTTATGCCATAAAGCTTGAGTCAGGAACACATAGGAACCTGCAGACCGTATAAACACCAAACTGTGCAGACTTTCAATTTTATAGTATGTTAGCTTCTGTACGACACTTTCGTAGACTTCGTAGTACCTCCCTCATAATATATATTTTAAAAACTTTTTTTTTTATTTTTAAGAAAAACATATTTTTTTATTTAGTTAAAAAAATGTTTTATTTTTGTTTTTAGAGATTATTTAACTATATAAGTATATAATAAGTTTTCTATTAATAACGCTATCGTGGGACAGTCACTATTTTGTATATAATACTTACTATTATCTATATTAATATCCAAATCAAATTTACATACACTCTATTCTCCACAATATTTAATTTTATATATAAATACAACACATGCTAATTGTATAAGTTTATACCAAAGTCAACAATTACAAAATTATTATTAAAATTTACTTGAGAAATATACAACCAGGAAAGGCGAGGACATACAAAGATAAAGGATATAAAGCACTCTCTTGATGTATTGTAAGCCCAACCCCGAGGGGCACGTCTCAGGGGTTGATTATAAAAGCTCAAATTAATTATTACACAAATGAAGCAAACTGAGACAGCCAAATGAGAATTTAATAAGAGATTTCCATCTTGACGTGACTTTTCACAAATTTAACCGCGCGTAATGCTAAAATAATCAACTTTTACAAAGTTATGATTATATTTCAGGACATTGTAGCGCAATGGGATACCATCTTATTGGAAATGATGGCTGTGGGTTCAATCCCAACTTGGAGAAATGATTATTACAATTATTTTGACTTCCACAACAGAGACAAAGCGCGGAGTTGAGTTCCGCCACTCAACAAATTCGTCGGAAAGTGTGGAACAAGAAATGTGTCTTAACACTAGCTTATATCTGCCTAGCCCGACATAGCAGACGGGATACAGTCATAGAGCATGATGCTCAAAAAATATTATTATTATGTTATTAGGTTTTGGTCGTGTGCTACTTCGCCATGATGGCATTCTGCTTGGCCGTCACCTCAAACAGCACGACTATTTCCATTCTATCAATGAACAACATCATTCTGCGGTTGAGCTATATTATAAATATACATACATGTATAAGCCTTAACAACAAAATTACACTCAATAAAATCTATTCAACTTCTCATTTTATTAACATACTAGCGACCCGCTCGCGGCTTCGCCCGCTTATACCACAGAATTATTTACTTAACTATGTATGTTTGCAAAGCAATGATGTTTTTTTATGAGAAAGTTATTAAAACTTTAGGTCGCATTTTTGTACCTCCCATAAGAATCTTCAATTGAATGTTTGAAATAAAAACATAACTTATCGATACTTACAATAAAATCCTAACTCATCGGTGTCTATACATAGAACATATTACAATTAACAATGTAATAAAACTTTATCAGTTGGTCTGTTTGTCTGTGCGTTTCTTCACGACAATCTCAGAAACTGCTTAACCGATTTAAATACTTTTTTTGTTTGTATTTTGGCAAACTGCCCATAAATATTGAGTATTAGTTTTATTTTAATCAGCGGCACGAA
>JAAIXJ010001881.1:288275-302917 GCA_013403705.1 Heliconius hermathena
CAGACAGACAGACAGACAGACAGACAGACAGACAGACAGACAGACAGACAGACAGACAAGAATTCTGCTGAGTGGTTTTTTAGGTTCTATAATCGACATATAAACCGACCTGATTTTTATTTTTTTTATATCTTTCATGTACAGAATTGACTTTTCTATCCTTTTATTATATATAGAGATGATTCTTTATAAGCCCATCCTCAAATGAATTGGCCGTATTTATGTGATTCTTCTGCATTTATACAAAAAATCCGCGAATTTGTTTGTATTTCACCTTATTCAAGTCCATACCTGAAAAAAACATCTGTAAATCCTTACAACGGATGAATTCTAAATAATGATTCTATTATTTTTTAACTTTCACAATATATTTTATTTATTTTTTTATCAGTAGCTTTTAAGGTTCAAGATTTTTTAACACTTTTGTGACTAAGTTAAAATACATCATATAAAATGTACGAACATGTAAACATTATATCTAGTTATGAACGGGGGGAAATTTAAAAACAGATTCACGCCATTTGATCTAATTTTAAGTCAAGACACTTTGTTGTCAACTTTAGAGACATAGGGTGGCGAGGGGCAAAACTCGACGCCTTTTCTACCAGCGCGACGAAATGAAAATAAATATAATTCCCCTGAGTGGAATCGTACTCATCAGATATAGTCCACTGTGCCACGTCTGTATTTCTGGAAATTTTCATATGTTATTGGAACTTAATCATTGTATAAGAGGCATCTTGCGTATTGTAGACATTTAATTTCAATAGAATTCTTGTGAACCATAAATATTACAATACAGGTCGTTTAAAAGTTTTGATAACTTGGAAATTGGCAAACCAATAGCCATTTTTCCAATTTTGGCAACAGCTTGTCAGTTCTGATAAAAGCATCACCCAATTTTGTGTAGCACTTATGTGCTATACAAAACTACATATATCGTTTCATATGTGTGTGTTTTCATCCCGTATATGGCAGAGCGAGTAGAGTGAACCTAGTGTTAAGACACTCCGTTCCCAACACACCACTCAATTTTTATAATATTGTGTTTTGAGTGGTTTTGTTATCAGAAAGAGGAAACGAAAACAATTTATGCCCCCGATTGGGATTCGAATTAACAATTGCATTCAAAGTATACCTATAGTTTATATACGTATACTTTATAACAAGTAACACACATAACACAAGCGAATATCTGGTTGCCACATAAGCTACCGCAACTTTTGTTTTCACTCATTTCTCGCACATTGTGATGTAGTTACAAGTCTCTCTGCAAACTATTTTCTTTGATTCATATCTAATATAACCTTATAGACATTCGGTCAGTGATCTTTTTCTCTTTATTTTTCATAATTTTCATGCTGTCCATGTTCATATAGAATATTCAATATATTAGTTGTTCTCGTATAGAATAACATGACATACTTCATTGAAAATATGTATCTTTGCGTTTATATCTCTATTTTTCTACATAACATTTATCTTTTTCTACATGTTTTATTAACATTGTACTAATTATTAAGTGTTGTAGGATTCAGCCGTTGAACTTATTGAGAAGCAATTCACCTAATAATCATGGACCTACAGTTATCAAATTTGGCTTGAACTGTGAACTTACAATACAAATAAAGGAAAAAACTCGGAATAGTGGAAAATTAAATAATAAGAAACTGATATTTGTAGTTTATCTCGTACAAAATGAGTGCGTATAGGCATATACACTCATTTCATTTGTCAATTTTAATCGCCTCGTAAACTAAGTCTCTAAAGTATTTACCGTAGATCTACGATTATGAAATTTGATAAAAAGTGAGAGCTTGCAATACAAATAAAAAAAAATATCTCAAAAAAATTGATTTTATAATTATGTATTTATGATAACATAAAAACTATTACAAACTTATAGTTTATATACATTTCATACATAATTAGTGCATACATAAGTTTGTTAACTTAAAAGTTGTACCTACTTTTCGTTGAACTTATGCTACACTCGGAGCGCAAGTCCCTGTAATATTTTTGTTTTTTTTTTAAATTATCGAGCAATTATCAAGAACAAATTTCTAACGAACTTTTTATTATAATTATAAATATATAGGAATCCTTGTCCAAGGGTATCGCATATACTGTGGTGGTGGTGCGAATAGAAGGTCGATTACAGGCCAGGACTGAGGCCAGAACATCCCGTTGTCCAAAACGCTTCGTTTTTCAAAATTTGCAAGGCATATTGTAATAACACCCAAGAACAAAATTAGAGTTTTCATCTAAAATGAATAATAAATGCTTTAGTTTTCATACAATGTAATTAGAAAAAAAAAGATATTGCAAAATATTTAAATTCAAAATATAAGATATTCAAGTAGATTTTTGAAAGTATTCTTGAACCGTCTAATGAATATAAAACTATCACTGGATTGGAAAGCATTTCTGCTGAGAAGAGAGAGCAAGAAACTTGCTCTTTTACATAAAGCGTGGTGTTAAATTCACCACTCACCCTGCAACGTCTCGAAAATTTGGCGGAATGTGGGCAATGGAGTGTCAGAACACTAGATTGTCTTTGGCTACAGACTCCATTGATCAACAGTAATATGGCGTGTGCCACAATCGTTAATTATTATTTTTTTATTTTATTACGTAAGTTAGACGACTGATATATTTTGCGTAAGACACTCCGTTTTCCCACTTTCTGCCGAAATATTCCATGTTGAAAAACGGAACTCTACGCCGCGCTTTGCCTACTAAAGCTAGGAGACGAAAATAACTTATATAATCCCTAGTGTGAGAATCAAATCACAATCACGAACCACAAGCATCGAATTTACAGTTAAACTAATCTAAAAATAATAAAATCGAGTCTTCTCACCTTTAATTGTTATCCTTTAAAGAATATAGCAACGCTACTGTTTTTTAAAAGATTGTTTATATATTATATTTTAGAAATCCGTAAAGCTTAATTGATTCTAATTAAGGTAAAACGAATCATAATGATATAAGTAATTATTTATAAATTACTGATTAATAATAAAATAATATTTTAATAAAAAATACCGGTTAAGTGCGAACTAGACTCGCCCGCCGAGGCTTCCGAACCAATTTCAGGTCTAAGTACACTACAGTTTACAAACTTAATTTTGCGGGCAAATGCACTCACTTTTGAAATGAACTTTTGAAATAAACTATAATATTATACATATATACATATATACATATATATATATATATATATATATATATATATATATATATATATATATATATATATATACATATATATATTTTATAATTTGCTCAAATTCTGCATGAAATATCTACAAATTTACATTTACAATTTTTTCATCTTTATTATAAGTTGTTACTTCGCTCCAAATTTCATAACTATAGGTTACTACTATAGGTCCACGATTACGCGGCGAATTTTATACAAAATTCAGCAAAACCGATCCATAAATGCTCGTACCTTTTGATTGCGTTGAAGCTTGATTTTTTCTGTGCTTCAAGGGACTATATATTTAAATATTTAATATTAATTTCAGCTTGATAACTCTACACATTCTCAAGATAAATGGTCTTGACAGACGGACAGACCGGCAAAGTGATGATATAAGGGTTACATTTTTACTTTTTGAGGTACGGAACCCTAAATATATTCATATAGTTTGTATTTTAACCGACTTTTATGAAAGGAGAAAGTTATTAATTCGACTGTATTTTAATATGATCTCGTAATGCTTATACTTGTAGAACAATAAATGGAAAGTGAAAATTTGGTGTTAATAACAAAAAAATATATATCAACTTATTTAAGACGGAGAGCAAAGTAATCCTATAAAGGTTCCATTTTTTCATTTAAGAAACACAACTCTAAAAAGACAAAAATAAAGATAATTTTTTTTCTAATATGCCTATTGATAGTATGTTAAGTAGTTTTTAATAGTTTTACTCATTTTAATGTCATAATATTAACAATATATATAGAAACATTGATTCTGAGTTAACTTATATTTGGCTAAGATTTCATTGATATCGTTCAAGGTAAGCTATTCTATTTATTAAGTAACTTCTGTAATTTGACTTTTGCAGATGTCTGCAAAAGCCGAATGGTGTTTTGCTTGAAAAATAAAAAAATAACAAATCGACATAAGTTGATAACATTCTTCAAGTCATCATTTGGATCAAATTTACAAAAGACAAAGTTGCAGTTGCGAAGCTATTTATTTTACCGTAATTACAGTATCCCAATTATCTGGAACGCAAGGTCAAGTTGGCTTCAAATCAACTGGGTTCCACTCAATACACAATGTTTGAAATAGGGAACATAATAAAAATAGAAAACTGATTCATCGATTCATTTCAGATGCAGAAAATTGTCATCTTCATCCTGGTACTCACTGTAGCACACTACGCAAGTGCATTCGGGCTCTTCAGGAACGTCTACCCTTACCCCTGGTACGGACGCCACGTATCCGGCGATATGTTCTCCGACCCGGCATTCATTAACCGTCCCGGATATCCATTCTCGTGGTATACTGATCCAGTAGCAGTCCTCTAAAATTTTTAGAATACGAATAAAGGTTTAGATAAAAATATTGTTTTTTGTTGCCTTTGTTTCTATTTTTGTCTTCAAATAATCCCATGAACCTTTGATTTTAAAATAATTATAGAAATGATCTCCTCTGTAATAGGCCACAATAGTTGTACTTAAATAGATTTACATAAGGATTGATTAGGATCATATTGATAAGGATATGATAAGTTTTTCGTTGTATTCTTAACATAAGTTTATATATATAAATTCAACAAAAAATATATGATATTGTAACATTATTGTATACCTACAATTATGTGTGATTGGCGGGTCGCTATTAATTTATAAAATGCTAAAACTATACAATATCTTTCTATACAATTTAAAGCCGTTTTTTTTGGAAAGACAATATAATATAAACATTATTATAAGCTTGGAATAACACTCTCGAAAGTGCGGCGATGTAAACATATGTGATAGTAACGGTGTAGGCTATACATTATTTTAAGCCAAATGTAATTTATTTATTTGAGGAAAGTCGAGGTGCAGGGACACAAGCGTTTGAATACAAACACGACAGTTTGTGGGTTCGATTTCAACTCGGAAAAAATACATATTAAATATTTTCGGTAACGAGGCAAAGCGCGTTGAGCCCCACCGTGAACTCAACACGCAATGCTTTCAGAATTCGGCAGAAAGTAGGGAAAAGGAATGGAGGGTCTTAACACTACCAAGGCTACCAAGTCCCATTTGCCTGCTATGTGCGGGAGCATGAAAATAAAAAAATATTATATTTTTTTTTATAAGTCCAATTTTTAGACGACGGTACATAAAGTTTAATTTAACTTTCGCCATATTTATATAACAACAAACCATCTTCACGAGATACAATTCTACGTGGAGTCGGTTTCATTTGTGTTATTGATATTTACATAGATAAATGAGAAAATATTCGAATACATGACGTTGTACAGAATATATTTTGTATGGTAATAAGAAAATATAGCAAAAATATTATTAATTGAGGCCAGTCGTGGCGCAGGGGTACAAAGTGTGACTGTAAAATCGACTGGTTGTGGGTTCGATTCCCACTCGAGTAAATAAAATATTTATTTACATTTATATTTTCATTTCTTCGCTCTGATGTCGACCCAAAATGCGGCGTTGAATGCAATGCCTCCAGAACTCGGCGGAAAGTGGGTATCGGAGTGCCTTAACACTAGGTTCCCTCTGCCTACCCTACTGTATGCGGGATACAGCGTGAAGCTGATTTTGATTTTTAATCTCTTCTCTATCTCTATGTATAATAAAACAGTAAAAATATTTTATCTGTACATTTAGTAATTTTGACTGAAATGGATAGAGGGATACTTAAAAAGAGTAGTAGAAAGCAAAAATATTTTTTTTTCAATTTCTTGTCTGTCTGTCTGTCTGCCTGTACGTATGACCACGTAAATCTCCGAAAGTACTGAACAGATTTACTTAAAACTTTCACCAATTGTTTTGTTTTAACTCAGAATAGCATTCAAAGTTTGTTTCATCAAAATCTGTTTATTAAAAAAGTTATCGTCAACTCAAGGCATTAGTTTGCCTGCGAAAATTATATAGCAATCTATATCTATACTTATAATAAATGTATAATTGTTTATAATAAATTTGTATTTTCAACTGTAAAGTATGTATTTAGTAAAACGTCGTTTTCGATTAATATAATTATATAATATATTAAGTGAAACTTAACATAAAACGGGATTTTTTAATTGTACGAACAGTTACAGTTTAACTATAATCCCAATAGATGGCGCTGTGCATAAAGCATCATTTTCTGAATCGCGCTGGTAAGATTTTTGGCTAAAGAATGACTGTTGATAAAAATATATAATTTTAAAGAGCCGCGATTAAAAGCCCTCGTGCATAACAAAATTCCCTTGCGCGCCGAGCCTCTTGACAGCCCCTCTAGCATCGACCGGCTGGAGGAAAAGATCACTAGCACCATTCGGGATGCCATCAGTGAAGCCACCGCCCCACGTAAGCTGAGGACTCTTCCTCCCATCCCCAAACGGCTCTTCGATCTCATCGCGAGGAAGAGAAAGACACGAGAGGAGTGGCAGAGAACCCGCGAGCCAGCGACAAAGACCAAGCTGAACAGCTACATAGAGCGCATCCGCGCGGAGCTTGAGTCCGCGGCTGCGGAGAGTTGGGAGAAGCGCATCGAAGAGGCAAGCGAGGACCAACCGTCGCTTAACAAGCTTTGCCGCCTCGTTACAAAGAAAGCCCCACCGGTGAGACCCCTACTGCACCCGGATGGCACACTGTGCTTTGAGTCCCAGGGTAGAGCGGAAATTCTGGCCGTACACCTGGAAAACCAGTTTCTACCCAACCCCAGCCAACGCGTAGAAGCCCACAACACCCTAGAAGCAGAAGTCCAGGAAAAAATCCGAAGTCCGCCCGATCCAGATCAGCCACCTCCATTCTTCTCCCTGTCGAGCGTGAAGAAGGCTATCTCTTCACTCAAGCCTAAGAAAGCTCCGGGAAGAGACACTGTGACCAACGCGGCTCTACGTCACCTGCCCAACAGAGCAATCGCAGCACTTACTAGACTGCTTAATGCCATCCTCCGCCTGGGATACTTCCCCCAGGCGTGGAAGGAGGGCCTAGTGATAATGCTGCCCAAACCAGGGAAAAATCCTCGCCTTCCTGAGAGCTACCGACCAATCACCCTCCTAAGCGCAACATCCAAACTGTTCGAAAAGCTACTGCTCCCACTTCTCCAAGCGCATCTACAACCGCGCCCCGAACAGTTTGGTTTTCGGAGTGNGGCCTCTCCTGGGCAACCAGGGGTCTCACCCGGCTGGGCTGACCGCCCGGGCAGCATATAGCTCCTCCTACCCCGCTCCTGTTTCCCCCAGTCCCAACGGACACAACCACAGGGCTTTGGCCCACCCCAATGACGCGCCCATAGCCATGGGCGGTGAAAGACCACCACGGTCAGAGGGCTCAGCCCTGGAACCGTCTCCCCTCTCCCTCTGCGGGGGGCTGAGAGAAGATTACACGATGATGAATTTTAAAGAACTATTGTTTATAGTTCAAACATAAAAGTATACAAAATTGAATTGATGGCAAAGGTTACTATCATAAATCCTAACAGTTAAATTGAAGTCGTAATTAAAAGATAATGGAGGCCAGTCGTGACGCAGGGGCACAAAGTGTGACTGTAAAACCGAGTGGTAGTGGGTTCGATCCCCGGTCGAGGAGACGAAATATTTATTTACTTAAATTTATATTTCCATTTCTTCGCTCTGGTGTCGAGGCAAAGCGCGGCGTTGAGTTTTGCCACTCAACACGCAATGCTATATGCAATGCAATGCTATAAAAATTTTAAGAATTAAGTGAGGATGAGGCTATCTTGATGAGGTGGGACAGTCTCCGACTGTAATCGCAGCGGTTCTCGGTTTGATCTCCACTCAGAAGAATTAATTATTTTAATTATCCCGCTCTCGCGGCGTTGAGTTCTGCCACTCAACACGCAATGCCTCCAGAATTTGACGGAAAGTGGAGAACGAAATATCCTAGCATAGGTGTTTCCCTCTACCTGCTCTGCCACGTACGGGATACACCGTAGAGCTGAAAAAAAATCTGTAGGGAGGCAATATGAACAGTTGTTATAAAATAATACTCCAAGTTTTATAAGTGTACTTGTTGGTAGGCAGTAGGGTACTCGTTGATAGCGATCAGTATAAACGTACCTATAACAAAGTAGTAGATATAAACCGTCGTGGCGGAGTAGAACATCGTCTGACTGTAAGCACATTGGTTATGGATCCGATATGCACTCGGGGAATTGATTACATTTAAATTATATTTACAAATTATATTCTCCGCGTTGGTTGACAAAGCCCGGCGTTAAGTTTTGCCACTTTACACACAATACCTCGAGAATTGAGCAGAAATTGAAGAACTCTTCGCAATGAATTCCTCTTACTTTTTATTTTTTTTAATATTATATTTACTACAAAAAAATGCACTAGAACTATAAAAATACACTCCAGTATTTCACTTAGATAAATAATAAATGTATGGAAAAGCCATAGGCCATGAATCACTGAATACACGGTCGATGCAGTCTGCACGCGACATGTCGACGAACTTTACGACGAAACAGTAAGTAACTTTGAATCAAACCTAACAGTGGATGGGTGTTCAGGAACGGCTATATAGTCGTCTCATAATAAATTGACCTTTAGTTATTATATACGTACATATAAGTAATGTATTTTATTGAATAGAGTTGTGGCGTCTGATATTATTTAACGGTTTTGGATATATATTTTAGTTGTAATATCCATATTTTTTCTACAAAACTTCATTCATTCTGCAGTACTAATCGCGTTCCAGGGAAAAGATCTATTCAGCCCATTATAGAAATTGCATATTGAATGGCAGAATGCAAAACCATACTCACTAAACGGTTTCTTTTTATCATAATAGTGATGGTATGATATTATAGTAAAAATACATTTCAATAAAAATAATACAAAGAGAAATGAATAATAATACTATAAAAGGTTTATCTCAGGATTTTTTGGTTCAAATTGAAAAGTTTTTTATGTCGAATCTTCCGAAATCTATCGAAGGCTATTGGCTATTTATATATAAACATATATAGGAATTACATTTTAAAGTAGATGGAGTAGTAGATATATACGGAAACGCTATATAGGAGTCGGTGTAAGTAGAGGTCCCTATAGGTCAGTTAATATAGAAATTAAATATTTATAAATAAAGTAATTCTTGTAATTACAAACAGGTCGAACGAAATAATATACGCAAAGATATATTAAAAAGCTATTGGAATAGATGGGATTATGTATAATACCTTATATTAATTTGACAACGAATATAAAGCTATCACCATATAAATATGCCAAAGTCCGATTTAAACGTGAAAAAACATTTTTCGGTCAAGCCAGAAATGTCAGTTATATTTTTTAAAGGACTCGCTTTACAAAACGTGTAAAAAAATTGAAAAGTGCTCTGTGCACTTGCTTTGTCGTTTTCATGGTCTGACGGATGACATACGCGTGTCGACTCGCTACTTCTGTACACAGACTTTTTATTTCATTTTTAACATGGAGGTTGTGGAGGTATATTGACGGATATGTTTTATGAAGGCATTTTAAATGCTTTATTTAGTTTGTATATTTTTTTTTTCAGGAAAAGCAGGATAGGCAGTGGGAACGTTTTAAAACACTCCGTTCCCCACTTTCCGCCAAATTAAAGGCATTGCTTTCAAAATCTCGCTTTATCTTAATCTTTCACATTGCAGTAATAATAATAATAATTTTAGCACATTTAATTCCCTGAGCGAGCATCGAACTTACAAGCATCGTTTTTCGGACAGGCTTAACTTTAGATTATTTTTATATTTTTTTTATATTATATTTCACTGTTATTTGCATATTTACCGCATTACATACCTATAAGCCTTATTTCTATGCCTAATTAGAGTAATAGAAAACAAGAATATGTAACTAATAGGTAATCTAGAATAAGCAAATAAATAGTACAGACACCGTGTCCATTGTGCTAATATAAAATCGTAAAAATCAACTTAACAAAAAAGATGCTTAAAAAATTGTAGTAAAAACTATTTTGGTTTTCCATAACACAAACATTAAAATTTCATCTTTTATATGTCGAATGGAATTATCTGAAAATATTAAGAAACGATATAAAAATGTTATAAAGAGCTATTTATATTTCATTTAGACGAGTTCTTAAAAAACTTGACCTTAATCGCACTTCACATTAAGATAATTAAAAAAAATATAATTAAATCAACTTCACGCTATATCCCGCCCACAGCTGGATTGTGTTAAGACACTCCGTTGCCCACTTTTCGCCGAATCCTGGAGGTATTGAATGGTGAAACTCAACGACGCACTTTGCCTTGACACTAGAGCGAAGAAATTGAAATATAATTTTTACATAAATATTTCATTAAACTTAATTATTTTATTTAACAGTGATGACCAGTTAGTTGCCTTTACAGTCACGCTTTGTGTCCCTACGCCATGATTGGTCTCAATTATTAAGTTATTGTTATTCTCTTACTCTTTAGATTTTTACTTATACGCTGTATCCCGCCTAAAGAAGGGTAGACCAAGGAAACTTAGGAACCTAGTGTTAAGTCACTCCATTCCCATCAAGACACTTCCGTCCCCCGCTTAACGCTGAATTCTGGCAGTGCGTGTTGAGTGGCGGAACTCAACGCGCTTTGCCTCGTTACTAGAGAGAAGAAATGAAAAAAAATATATTTCACTCCCCCGAATAGGAATCTAACCTTCAACCCCGAGTGGGAATCTAACAGAGTTTTTGAAAGAGAAAACTATGAAAGCATGCAATGCATTTAATCATATCATACTAAACCTACTTATGTTATAGATGCGAAAGTTTGTGAAGATGGATATTATATATACTCTTTATTATATGTTTATTATATATACACTTTCACGAATAAACTACTCAACGATTTTGGATCCAACTTAACGTAATATATGTTATACGCCAGAATAACATATTGGCGACAATTTGTAACGATTTTATGTAATTTTGGTCGTAACATATATCAATTAAGTCGAAAAAAAATCTGCCCTCTGAGAGCTATCTTAGCGTACGGTGAGTAAGATTATTTGTATTGAATAGTTCTAAATAAAAGTCCGCGACTGCATATTTCACCTTTTTTGTGAAAGCCAGTGACTAAAATTGTGAACCATAAATTTAATCAAAAGGGATATTATTTTATAATGCATATTTTAGTATATTTATCAAACACTTATCTATCTTATTTTAAGTAAACTTTTAAGTACGTTTAAAGTAGACTTTGTCTTTCACACTAAGTAATTTGCTCGAGTAGAAATTTATAATATAATACGAGTATATTAATCTATATTTATAATAAAATTGTAACTCATCAATGTCTGTACTTGGAAGATTTACGAGGACATCTATGATATGGGGCATTTATTTATAAATGTATCTGTGCGCTTGTTCACACTTTTATGTGATTTCTCATAGATACCATTGTCAGAAATGAATTTAAAAAAATGGGATGACACGAGAAGTACTAGCTTTTAAATAAAAAAAACATCAAAATTGGTTCACCCAGTCAAAAGTTCTGAGGTAACAAACAGAAAAAAAATCAGTCGAATTGATAATCTAAGATTCTTACAGAAGTCGATTAAAAAATACTACATATATAAAACATTTATCTTTATATTTTGCAACATAATATAATATATTTAGTAAAACTAATAAATAGTAATTCAGTCACTCTCTACTCTCCTTAAATCTCATCTTTAATGACGTAGAAAACGGATGCACCTAATTTCTAAACAAATTAAAGTTTAATGAGGTGTAATGTTGTTAAACGATTAACGTTTTACTACCACTGTGTAAATAATGACTAAGTATAAAATCGATTAAACATATATTAATATCGATAACATTTTTATTAAATAGTAATTACAATCGATTCTCGGCTATTAAACTGGTATGTAATCAAAAATTGCTAACTAAGTAATAACGAGGCGTTAATGATATTTTTTATATATAAATAAGAAATATGTTACATCTCATATTATATTTCACAAGCAAACAAGCAAGTGATATAGAAAGGTGAGAACTGTAATATTATTTTAATTTTTCTCCTTATTTATAAACTATATGAAACGGTTGAAACTAAAGAAATTAAAGTAAATTTTCGTTTTTATTTTATATCGTGAAACTATATATAAATTTTTGTTTTATATCTTTTATAATTTATTCTATTTTTTATTTTTTTATTTGGCATAACACGTCAACGGTGTTTTTGCCGAAATTCAATGAGTTCGACGTTTGTACGTAATAATTATAAATCTTCGAATCGAGATTTTCAAAGTATGCTACTATTATAAATTAATAATGTATTTCAATACACAAGAAAGTACGTAAACATTATTTCGCATTATATTCGTTTTTTTTACTTCTCACTTTATACCGACCAATTTTCGAGACTATTGCCAGAACTAGGAAATGAAAATAATTAATAGATGAAAAATGAAAATAATAATCGTGTTTACAACGACCTCAATTTCATAGCACTATATCAATACAGTCTTAAAGTATCATTCGTTAATTTTCTTAGAAAAATTACGAATTTTTTGTTCATTTCATTAAGTGACGACAATATTTTTAATTAAGCTCAATGCGGAAGAAGTCTCAGGAATGCCGAAGTGCCTTTTAATTAAAATTAAACGCATTATTGTAAGGAAATCTTCTTAACCGAAGTTATTTAAGCCAAGCTATTTGTGACTTACTTTAATTACGTTTGGACGTACTATTTGCTTAAGTGATTTTTCTTTGAGTGTTTTTCGTCTTCGCTCATCTTCGGAGCCATGAAGTATAGTTTCATTACAGTTCTTGATTAAAAAGGACTTAACCACTAATTTAAATTTTCTTTTACAAGTATTAGTAGGTATCTTCAATCCTACAAATCTTATGCAGCGCTTCACTTTTATTAGTCTATAAAAGCGGTTATCTAAAAAAAATATGTCAAAAAACTTGTGTTTAGAAATATATAACATGTCATGTACATTTTTTACTTAGTCCTATATTTTTTGCCCACAAAGCAGAATAAGCAATAGGAAACTTAGTGATAGGGATCTATTAAATTTTTGAAAAATTGCGTATTGATTTAAGGAACAATTTATCTATCATGATAGAGCAAATAAATGGTTCGATCCCCACTCGAGGAGATGAAATATTTACTTAAATTTATATTTCCATTTCTTCGCTCTGGTGTCGAGGTTAAGCGCGGCGTTAAGTTCTGCCCCTCAACATGCAATGCCTCCAGAATTCGGCAGAAAGTGGGGAACGGAGTGTCTTAACACTAGGTTCCCTCTGCCTACCCTGCTGTGTGCGGGATACAGCGTGAAGCTGATTTTGATTATTAATAATTTACCCGAATGGAGATTGAGCTCACAACCAAGGCGCTTGCACTCAGATGCTGCCGCAGCCTCAAATGCGTCCTTTTTACATTCATTCTTAAATATATTTTTTTCAGATGAAACTCCTAATCCTTCTTGCCGTCATCGCCGCAGCTTCCTGCAACGTGATCTGGGACAAATCTGGCCAATATGATTTGGTTGACGACATCCCCTTAAAATATCGTCTCGTAGATCCCCTTTTACGTCTCAGAGACATTGATGACATATACCCATTCTACCCCTGGCGTACCGTCGTGTCTCCAGAAATACGGGCTGTGGACAGCCCTTTCATATATTCTTATAAACAAGTCGTTCGTGATTGAATGAATGTTTTATACCCAATAATAAAACATTGACTTAATATTGCTTGGATGTTTTTTTTCTTCTTTACTTTTGTTAATTAGAATTAGTGGCAACTATTTATATTGTTTTTAATTTCATGCGCAGTTTAAATAAACGAATAAATTGTAATAACATTGAGTTTATATCACATTAAAACAGAAGACATTTATTTGGGCTCCTAATTAGTGTGACGACAAAAAATAATAATATAGTGTATTCATACAACATACAGAAATAAACTGTAATAAATATTTTATTGGTGGAATTAAGTATAAAGCTCGAATCTGTTACATAAAATTTAACTAAGGCTAGACTTACGCTTAACTTTAGGTTTCCTCTGCCTACCCTGCGGGATGCAGTGTGAAGGTAAAACAATATAATTTTCTTGCGTAGTTAATATGAAAACTTGATGTATCTGTATATATGTGTAGATATATATTTGTCCTAGAGGTAAATGAATATGTAAACTCAGGCACAGTTGCACCACAGAATGCGCTTGAGTGGCCTACAATATTCCTTTGTAGAAATAGTACAATATACTGTCTTATAGGTCGTTGATTTGGAAACTACCGTACCGTACCGTACCGAGGTTGGTATTGAGTACTAGGTAATTAATATTTACTTATATGTTTTTTCTTTTTAGCTTTACGTTCTGTTTCTACGTACGTTAAAATCAAATTACGTTATATTCCTAGCAGAGTAGTCAGAATCTCTACATCTCTGTTTCGCCTCTCCGTCTACTGTCATCA
>JAAIXJ010001882.1:0-34503 GCA_013403705.1 Heliconius hermathena
ACCTCTTCATACATGCTCTCCAGGGGATCCTCATGCTTTTTACGAGACTTTGCTCTAGTATCTCTCATACTGTTTTATCGAAAGTCAATCGAGGTCACCCCCTGCCTCTCTTACCGCTCACTTTTCTATCATAAAACTTTTTTGCCATTCTTTTATCGCTCATTCGTTCGACGTGCCCAAACCAGCTAAGCATGTTCTTCTTCATTCTCACTGTGATATCTTCGCTAGTCGCATAGTTCCTATTGTTATAAGAATAATCGACTTAAGACATAAATGCTTAAGATGGTTATTAATTTGAAAAAATATATAAAACATGAAAAAAGCGTTGATTTTTAGTGACCTAATTATGATTGTATAATAATAATATACGAGTCGTGATTTACCAAATACTTGTTTTATTGCCATATATGTAAGATTAAAACGAAATAATCAATACGTTACCTAACTAATTAGTGGTTAGAAAGTCTTAGATCAAAAATCCCGGTCCGTGAGACCGGCGTCACTAAAGATGTAAGTCAAACTAACATCACCGATGGCGGGTTAGAGATATTTTGTTACAAAAGTTTTGAGCAAACTTTACAATTTAAAAAAAAAATGTTTAGTGAAAGATTTAGTTGTTAATTAAAAAATATTACAATTATCTTACATTTAATTGTACTATATTATAGTATGTAAAAAAAATGTGCAGAGGTGAAAATTCAATATATAATAGATGAAAAATAATAAATAAATATTGAGGCCAGTCGTGGCGCAGGGGCACAAAGTGTGACTGTAAAACCGATTAGTTGTGGGTTTGATCCCCATTCGAGGAGATGAAATATTTATTTAAATTTATATTTCCATTTCTTTGCTCTGGTGTCGAGGCAAAGCACGGCGTTCAGCTCTCAGCACGCAATGCCTCCAGAATTCGGCAGAAAGTGAGGAACATACGTGTCTTCCTGGACATCCACTAAGAAGAGATTTGAAAAAATGGTAACCTTAAAGGGATGAAATAGGGGATGAAAATTTGTATGTATTTTTTTTTAAATCGGCACCGATTTTTATAAAATTTGAAATTCAGACTTAAAAATATTTCATTGAACACATGGTGTTTTTAGAATTCATCCCTAAGGGTTCAAATAAGGAGTTGCAAGTTTATAAGGAAAAGTATTTAAATCGCCACCGATTTTTATAAAAATTTAAATTCAAACTGTTAAAAATATTTTATTTAACACGGTTTCGCGGTTTTTTTAGAATTCACCCATCACCCACAATTAAGGGTGCAAATAAGCGGACGAAGCTGCGCATGCCCCCCAGTATGGGATAAGATTATAAAGATTTTCATAATAAATGAAGTATAAATCAAAATTTTCTTGATTAGTAATAATTTGCAATGATTAGTAGTAAATATAAGCACGATCAGTGAAGATAGATACAACAGCTTAGGATCTGATTTGATAATTTAATTATTTTCACAGAATCCTTAAGTCACAACAGGTAAAAAAGCGAAATTATATTAATCTTCTTTATAATTTCTGCGCGCACTGAGCGAAAATAAAAACGAGCGAAAATTAAATAATAAAAAAACAGCTATTGCTTACGTTGCAAAGTTACTTAGTTAAATAAAGGATTCTAAAATTCCCAATTTGGTCACAGTGGATTTTACCACATATTTTTACTATTGAAAACGTACATACATGCTTTAGATGAAAACATAAAGGGTTAGATAGTTTCAAAGGCTATATCTAAATGATTTATGTAAATTTAATTTTTTTTATGTTATTCCTAATGTATGGACATAAAACTACACATGAAGTATCAAAAAACAAGTTTTTTTGAAAAAAATTGGTCATTGTACCAATTTGGACACACTTCTGTCAATTCCTAAAAGTTATCTTGTATTTTTTTTTTCATGCTTTTTATTTGTTTTGAAATACTAACTTTAGGTTCATAAATATATTTTGAAATTTTTATTGCCCGTTTATCTTTTTTGCATGACTCTTAATGGGTTAAGATACTTCCATTACCCTGTTCATTACACTGTCTGCCATAAATTCTTGATGCATTGCGTGTTGAGCGGCGGAACTCAACACTGCGCTTTGCATCGTTACTAGAGCAAGGAAATGAAAATATTAGATATTTCATTCCCCTGAGTAGGAATCGAACCCGTAACCCTCGGGTCATCAGTCACAATCTTGTGTCCACGACGGCCTCGACAATATAATATAATCTGAACTAATAATGAACTTAATCAATTTGTATAGGCCTATAGTTTGTTTTGATTCATCCGGCATAAGCGTTCCGGTTGGGTGGTCTGAAACGGTTTTACAACGCGAGTAGATGATTTAATTATCGCAGTCGATGACATTAACAAATACATGTATTATATAGTTTTTTTTTCTACTTTAACTTTTTTTTCACCAGAGGCAGGCACAGGGCACCTAGTGTCAAGACACTCCGTTCCCCACTTTCCGCCAATTTCTGGAGGCATTACGTGTTGAGTGGCGGAACTCAACGCCGTGCTTTCCTCTCAACACCAGCGCGAAGAAATGAAAATATAAATGTAAATAAATATTTCATGTCCTCGAGTGGGGATCGAACCCACAACCAGTCGATTTACAAGCACACTTTATGCCCCTGCGCCAGGACTGGCCTCAGTCTTATTTATTTATTTTAAATAAAATCTTTCTGGTGACATAAATGCCTATTCCATATTATGAGCTTCTTTTAGGTTTTTGTAGCTTTCTGCTAATTATTAATATATTATCTCGCATATTATATGCCTTTGTCTACCAAACAGGATAAATAAAAAAAAATATTCCCAGGAGTAGAAATCGACCTAAAAAAAAACTTACTATTTTAACCGACTTCTGTAAGAAAAATAGGTTATCAATTCGACTGTATTTTTTTTAAATGTTTGTTACCTCACAATTTTTGACTGGGTGAACCGATTTTGATGACTTTTTTATTTGAAAGCTAATGCTTTCCGTTATCTATCTATGAGAAAAGGGGCCATTCAAGTATTACGTAAGCACTGTAGGGGGGCGGGGGGGTCTTGGGTTTGCTTATTTTTGATGACATGGGGGGTAGGGGGTCTAGCTAGTAATTACGTAAGCAGAAGTTATTTATTTTTTCATATATATTATGGCTATAATTGGTGGACGTATGAATAGTAGACGATATAACTATTAGTTTTATAATATAATATATAAGTTTATTGTATCTATTTAGCGGGAATGGCACATTATCAAGAGTCTAAATTTCAAATTTTATAAAAATTTAAGGATTTTCCTATACAAACTTTCAATCCCTTATCCCCTAAAGATGCAACCTTTAGGGGGTGAATTAAAATAAACCACGAAAGACGTGTTCAATGAAATATTTTTAAGACTGAATTTAAAATTTTATAAAAATCGGTGCTAATTTAATTTTTTTTCCATATAGCCCTTTCAATCCCTATTTCATCCCTTTCGGATTTCCTGAATTCGAAAATATAAATCTGTCCAATTTTCACGTTTCTACTATCAGCGGTTACGGCTGTGCGTGCGTCTTACCTCAGTCAGTGGGAACATGTCCTTTTATATATGCAGATACAAATAAAATATCAATAAAAAAATACCTTAAAAAAAATTATATGCTAATGTTTACGTAAGCATTGGGGGAGGGGGTAAGAGGATTGCTTATTTTTGATGACATAGGGGAGGAGGGGGTCAATAATTGCAAAAAAACTGCTTACGTAGTACTTGAACGGCCCCAAATCACATAAATCTTAAATTTGCATTAGGTATTGTGCGCGACAAATGGACGAATATTTCAATATCACGCCAACCGATTCCGATGATTTTTTTTATTTGAAAAGATACACTTGAAGGATAGTTTAGTAAAAATTTTAACCAAATAAAAATTTGGTTAGGTTCTGATTATGGAATCCGGTTGAAATTGAACAAGTTTTCTTTTGGTAAAAAATATAATTATACTGTAATAGTTACAAGGAAAACAATATTAAAATTGGTGTCAAAAGTGAGATTACCCATCGTTGCATTTTTTTTTTCAAACAACTTCAAAAACGAGGATTTTCTCATTTTTAACTGACTTCAAAAATTTTGTTAAACAAAAATAATTTTGAAGTCGGTGCCAAGTAAAACAAAAACAGGCTTAATAATTCGATATTGTAGTAAGATTGACTTGACTTGACTTCAAAATTGTAAAATCTTTTTAAAAAATAATTTATCAGTCATCTCAGCGAAAGACAACGCTGGGCTTCCTCTGCCTTTCTTCCGCATATGAGAAAAAGTACAAAGTTACGTGCTGAGATCATCTTTCCTCATTCAAGCAGCCCAAAAAACAAAATTATATAAAATCTATATATATAAAAGGACATGTACCTGACTGACTGAGGTAAGATGCACGCACAGCCGTAACCGTTGATGGTAGAAACGTGAAATTTGGACAGATGTTTATTTTCATAATCTGGACATCTACTAAGAAGGAACTTTGAAAAATTTTAACCCTAAAGGGATGAAATAGGGGTTGGATTTTTTTTTAAATCGGCACCGATTTTTATAAAATTTTAAATTCAGATTTTTAAAAATATTTCATCGAACACGTGTTTCATGGTTTTCTAGAATTAACCCCCTAAGGGTTCAAATAAGGTGTTGAAAATTTATATGGAAAAACCGATTTTTATAAAAATTTAAATTCAGATTGTTAAAAATATTTTATTGAACACGTGTTTCGTGGTTTTTTTAGAATTCACCCCTAAGGTTGAAAATAAGCGGGCGAAACTGCGCACACCCGCTATTTAAGAAATATAAATATCGTTTGGTCTCTGGTTACCAGAGTGAGGAGATGAAGATATTAGTATAACTCAACTCAATTCAACTATTTCTCAACACGCAGTGTCTCAAGAATTCGGCGGAAAGTGGGGAACGTAAGTACCTTAATTATTTGGAAATGGAGTGTCATAACACTCCAGGTTCTGTTTTCCTATCCTGCTATGAACAGGACACAGTGTGAAGCTAAAAAAAAATACTGGAACAAGTCATAAAACCAGGTGCGGGGTTGAGTTTCGCTAGTCAACGCGCAAAATTTCCCATTCAGGCAGAAAGTTCAGAGCGGGTTTTCGGGACACTAACTTCTCTATACCTATCCTGCTATATGTGAGATTCAATAAAAATGGTAAAAATCCTAAAGTAGTAATCTAACCATCAAACATCGCGTGTAAATGCAGACCCATTCAATTTACCTACAAAATTTTACTGTATTATAGTGGCACATTTTGTGGCGGTTTACAAATCAACTGCATTTCGGTTAAGCTACGCCATTATGATTGCATTTCCACAGCTGCATAATTACGCTTATAATTACTTTAAGTGTTCTATTGGAATAAATTAATCTGTTATTTTCTGATTGAATTAATTATTAAATATTATTCATATGTACATGAAGACATACAACACATACTGTATGATAAGGCTTAAAGTCCCTGATTAAGCAAAAGAATGTTTAAATATAGAGTATTTTCTTAAGTTAGTTTGAAACTCACTGTTGTGAATAAAGTCAAATGTTCCAACTAATGATGGTGTCATTTGGCGTTTCAGAATTGAATCCTCATAATTGGAAACCCGAAATTAATTAGAATAATTTCAATATTTAAAACAAAATCATTATTTTTCTTTGATAAGACAAAGTGGACTAACCAATTTTAAAATTCAGATTCGTGTCACTTCAACTTTCCAGAATTTTCTAAAATTCTATTGTAATTGATCATGTTAATTAATAAAAAAATATAATGTTTTTATTAGCTTTTAAATAAAACTGTTAAAAAACGCTTCGTTGATTATTCTCTGAGGTTAGTTAATTTATGTTTAATAACAAACGTATTTTTGTTGATATTAATTAAAAATTAATATTTTCATCGATTTAGACGTTAAAGTTAAATGCAGGTGCAATTAAGTACTACTATATATTCTACACCAAATCGTTTTCATCTCATAGTTTGTGGACATTTGACAGCTCAATCAACAACTAAGGTACAAATATTTTAACATATTTTTTAATTAATTTCGACTGTTCTCATTTTTAAGAGATATTTATTAAAATATTTTTTATATCCACACGAGAGACCCTAGTCTTTTCATACTTGGTCATCCACGTTGAATCAGATTATTCTAAATAAATAATTGTTACAAAAGTAAATAAAAAAATAAACTAGCTTCATTTGAATCCTGCATATAGCATGGTAAGCAGAGAGAACCTAGTATTCAATCTCTCGAGTGCGAATTGAACCCACAACTGTCACGTGTCACGTTTCTCCTCCACGACGGCCTCAATTATTATAGTTATCAATTATAAAAGTTAACATTTTCAAAAACTTGTATACAGAGTGTTTTTGTCATCACCACTTTATCAAGAATGGTGCACACAGATACAAACAAAATATAATATGGATAAACATCGTAAAATGAAAAAAAAATACTACGTCTAAATTGTTGGGTTACCTAGATTAAGTTCTTTAGGTATGGAGTTAAAATTTTTTACCATATATGCTGCTCCCGTAAAAGGAGCACAGACGCTTCCACCCTGTATATATATTATAATTTCTATCAGAATAGTAAACATATAACTTTTCTTTATTTCAGATGAAGTTCCAAATTTTTATCGTACTAGCACTAGTTGCTTTGGCACTAGCCAAAAAGGACAAGGTGAAGAAAGATAAAGCAGAACAGCCAAAACCTGAAGAAGATCCAAAACTGGAAGACGACCTAAAACCAGAAGACGACCCAAAACCAGCAGATGACCCAAAACCTGCAGAAGATCTTAAACCTTTGGAAGATAAAGTGATTGAAGTTATCGCAAATAAGCCCGAAGACATCAAAGTTGGTAAACTGTCTGTCATGGACTGGGAGTCAGCTTATGGTAGCAACCCTGTGGAAATTCTACGTAGTTTCAAACTTGGTGACATGCCGTATCTGTACGATAGAGGTTTCTATCCTGGCTCCTATCCATACCCTCGTGTCATTGGATCGCCGTATAGACGTCTTATCTTCAACCCTGAACAATATTATAACCGTTTTGGATATTATCCATCTGCTTAAATCTAAATAAATGTTTTTTTATTGATTAATTTAATATCTATTGTTTTTTTACTACTTGTACTTACTCGTACTACTTTTGTATTTTTTTCTTCTAGTACTCGTCCTTATAAAAATAAAACAATACAATTTTGATTGAAATTGCAACGTTAAGTAAAAAATATAAATATAGTCGAGGCGCATGTATACAAGGCCGGACTTTAAGTTAAGCCATCGCAAAGAAATACGCAATATCTTTAAAATAGTGAGATGGGATCATTCTACGAATATTGTAACATAATATCAACTTTGGCTATCCTATCAAATTAAAATTAAAAATATAAATCTGAAGTACATTTGGCACATATAAGTATTTGAATGGTAAAAACAGATAAACAATTACAAATATATATTATTTTTTGAATTCATAAAAAAAATATTAATTAGTCTATTATCACATTTTATACAAACAAGTTTTCAACTCAATAAAAGAGTTTTTATTAAAGAACCATTATGAATTATTATTTCTTTCAGAAATACTAACGAAAGTTGTAGTTTCGATATTTTTGCTTACATATTTTCATACTTTGTATGTCTAGGAATAAAGTTGTACATGTAAAATGGCTTCGCTCCCCATTTGAAGGGAATATCTTGGTTTCATTTCTCCGCTCGTACAAAACAAGGCCCGGACGAAGACTCAACTCGCATGGTATAAATATACATATTTAGAATGAAGAACGAAGTGTCTTACACACAACACTAAGTATTCTGTGCTACTCAATATTTTTTTAATAAACAAATACTTTTTTTTATAATCTTGATCATTTCATGATTGAATCATTTCCATTATGGAAATTATATTTTTATTTGGAAAAGTATTCAATTCTTAGAAAATTTTTGTCCATTTATTTTAAATATATGCACTAAAAAAATTTAGGAAAACATACATTTAAGATTTTTTAAGTAATACCCATAAAAGAAAAAAATATTTCCCCTTCAATACATTACCACCCTAGACATGATAGGTATTACACGCAACTCCACTCAGCTGATTGTTTGTTATCTAAATATTATGACACCCATCATTTTGTATGGCCTCGTTATATTGCTATTACTTACATGAAATATGGACAAAGACATTTGAAAATCTTGGAATAATATACAAATTGTGTTTTGAGTACTTTAGATGTGTGTGAGTTTAAATGATTCTTTTCACTGTGCTTAAATATAAATATTTACATTTAGATGTACCTACATACATTACAAACCATCTCCCTAATATACGCTTCAACTTTACGCTTTTTCCCGCATAGCAGAGTAGATAAAGGTAACCTAGTATTAAGATTGATGATGATGTTAGCGCTCTGGTACTCAGGCGGTGTTGAGTTCCGCGATTGTTTACCAAAGCGAGTTGGGTCAAACTGACAAGTTTTGCTTTTACAGTCATATTTTGTCCAACTATGCCACGATGATCTTAATATTTTTATTTAACATAATTTTGAATTCTTATCCCAGTATTAAAAAGTCTTATTAATTATAGTAGTAGTATCATTATACTATAAGCAATTATTTCGTCAGTGTCGTGAAGCTGCAAAGCAGCACGGGTATAGGTATGTCTGGATTAAGCATGGTACAGTCCTCACACGGAAATCGGATACCTCGCCTGTCATCGCCATTAGGTTACCGTCGGATATCACAAAAATTAAATAATCAATTGTTGTTGTTATCATGCTTTAGGACATGCTTGTACTTATATAATTTTTCTATCTTTATAAAGTTAACTATTAAATTACATAATATTGCTTATATACGAGTATATTGCTGTTTGTGGCTTTTTTCACACTGCATACTTATATTTGTACATGTTTGGTGTCATCCCTTTGTACTCCATATATATATAGTTATTATCAAGCAAAATAGTGTAATCACGGCAAATACTATTGTTACTAATCATAAATTTAAAAATACAATTTATATAGCACAAGTAAAACTACGTTTAAACCAAAATTTTTATATATTTTCTAAAAAAGTACTATATAAGCTATTCGAAATTCCTATTACTGCGAATTACTTTTTTCAATCTGCACATCAAGGCCTGCTACAATATGCACTTCTTATATGTATGTTTACATGCATAATATACTTATGTGAACCGTTATGCGATGGATAGATACACTTTGTCTATTTATTACCAGAATTGTCGCGGCCTAAAAACTAAGCTAAACACACTATATATGAATATTCTGTCACACAATTACGATATCATTATCTTAAGTGAAACGTGGTTAAATAAAAATATTTTAGATAGCGAATTTATGGATTCACGTTATAGCATATTTCGTTGTGACCGTGACTTTGAAGGATGTGGACGATGCGACGGCGGTGGTATACTCGTGGCTGTACGTATCGGACTGGGCGCGAGGCCGTTCATTGCATGGAGCCGCGTTGCGCCTGCGACGCGCGACCCGTTCCCCTCACCCCTAGTAGATACTCTTTTTATTGAATTGCATACGAAAGATTATTGCTGTTTAATTAACGCCGTNAATTTTATATAAATATTTAATATAATAATATAATAAATATTTAATAAGGCCAAAAAATAACTTCAATTACATAGACATAATATCACTTATTAAGCAAAAGTATAATTTTAACAATTTCAAGTAACATAATTTATTAAAATTTTAGTTTTTTTGTTAAGATTTTCATTTGAAGCCGTCGTTGTGGAGCAAGAGTGCAAGGTATGACTGTAAACGGGGTGGTTTTGGGTATTATTCCCACTCGAAGTAATGAATTATTTCTTATTTTTATATCTTCGCTCTGGTGACAAAGCGCTACGGTAAGTTCCAACACTCAAAACTGAATGCCTTCGGAATTCCGCGGAAAGTGGGTTTGGAAGTATTTAAAAGGCAACGGAGTGCTTCGAAGTCTGATGGGCCATGAATCGCCCACCCGAAGGCACACCCATAGTGATGGGTGCTGCCTGATCACCACGGCCAGAGGGCTAACGCCCTGATGCCGTTTCCCAGCGCCACAACGCTGGAAGGAAGAATGCTCAGCTCGAAGTCTGACGTTACACCTACTTTATATATGAACACTCACACAAATACAAAGATCAACTTAGATCTCGCGGAGTGTTATATAACTATATTACATATTATCCAAAAATTCCTAGAAACAGATATTTTTCTACTATTTCACCACGTGGAAGTAGCTGCAGTTATATGCTAGTAAAAGATAAAACAAAACAACAGATTTCGTTTCTTTTTATTTTTTTAATTTATGTATATTTAGAGTGAACGATTTACTCCTCAAAAGGGTTTATTAAAACCACGTCGATGATGAAAGGTGGAAATTTGAACACAATTAATACATTTTGCATAATCTGTATATTTTAATCTTCGCAGCTAATCTGTAATATTGAGGACATCAAGGGTTGGGATGAGCTTTTAATTTTCACTATAAGCCAAGGATAATAAATTTATAGAGAGTAGTAGGATTTATAGAGAGTTTTTTGTTAGTTCTTATGGTGGATTATTAAAAGTTATAGAATATTATACGAACATTTGTATATAGCTATGGTGGTGCAGTGGAACATCGTTAGGCTGTAAACGCACTAGTTGTGGTTTGGATTCACATGTAAACGAATGAATTATTTTAATTTTTCTGCTCTGGTAAATAAAACTCTTTAACGTTATTGTGATAATGTGTTCATAATAATGTGATCCAAATAAATGATATTTTATTTGAAATATAGAGAAAAACACAAAGGATTGTTTTTTAAAATAAAACAAAATGTTTGTAGGTTTGTAGGCTTCACGCTGTATCCTGCATATAACAAGGTAGGCAGAGAGAACCTACCGTTACGATATTCGGTTCCCATTAAGTTACTTTCGTTGCCAACTTTCCACCGATTTCTGGAGATGTAAACTCAACTACGGTCTCAAGAGAATGATTTCATTTAAAATATTATAGCTGCTCCATTCTGGTACAGAAAAGGCGGCGTTAAGATTCAATTATCCTGTACATTTTAACTCTTAAATCAAATATTTTTTATAGAATAAAGTTTTTTTAAAGCCTACTGGGCAAAGAGAACCTAGTGTTAAGACACTCCCTTCACCACTTTTCTACACATTGCATGTTAAGTTGCGTAACTCAACATCTCGCTTTCTCTATCTACTAAAAGAAATTTAATTTTAAATGATTTAAATCTTTAACCACTGCTCTGAATGGCAATCGACTAGCAATGCAAATATAGACAGTCAGGCGCTGTCACACTTCAACACGACGGTCTCTTTATAAAGGGGTGTGAAATAAAGAAGCTCGAGAAAAAACCATTTATTTTTTAAAAATAATTGTATGAAACCAGTAAGTGGATACGTCTTGATGAAGACTTAATTCGAGCTTTACTGTAACGTAGGATGTGAGAAGAAAAATATTGAAAGATTCGCAGAATTGTCTAATAATTTATTTTTAAATTAATTATGCATCCTGCATATAATAAAGTAAGTATAATAGAAGGAACCTGACGTTATGGCACTTAGAGTAAGGAACAAATTGATTTCATATTATCGCAAAGCAAATTAAAGCGCGGTGTTAAGTTCCGCCACTACCCACCCTTTTAAATATGAGATAAAACTAAGCTTAAAGTTTAGTTTAACGACCCAATTAAGTAATTTTCCATATATTTTCCAGTCGATAATAAAGTTAAATTTAAACTAGTATATTTTAAGACCTTGTTACTTTTCCGCTATAATTACATTTAGTTGAGCTTTGACGCTTAGCGTCGTCACCGAGGCTACAGTAATTGATAGGATTTTGTCCTTTACTCAGTGAAATTTTTAAATCTAAAGTTGCTAATACAAAAGAAAACTATATTTATTTAAGAAAAATAACATATGCAGCGAGCAAATGAAAATATTAAATATTTCACTTCTCCGAATGGGACTCGAACCCACAGATGTTACGTTTACAACCGTACGCTTGTGCCCCTGCGCCACGACTGGCCTCCAGTAATAAATAATTTAGTAATATAAATATTCAATTTTCATATTTACTATTTGAGTTTATCTAGTTTAAAACGAAGTTAACCTAATATAAAGTTTGAACACATCCATCCGGCCTGTCCGCGAAACTTCCATAGTTTAGGACCTATGTATGTACATAAATAAGATATTTCAGTCAACCATTAGCCTGTAATAAGGCATTTGGGCTTTGAAGTGATATTCCCTTCTCTACTGTAATACGGTAAATATGTAGCAAATATGTTGTAAACATATTTTAGTAAATACAGGTAAAGTAAAAAATGCTGGCGGGAAATTAAACAGTTGCTAGTATATGGAAGATATAACTGAAAAAATCTATTATTGATTATGTGTCTTTTTATCTTAACTTTTGTTGAACTGATTTAAATGCTGTTTTGAAAGCTTCTCTTATGATTTAGCGTTTAATCAGCTTCACGCTGTATCCCGCACACAGCCGGGTAGGCAGAGGGAACTTAGTGTTAAGACACTCCGTTTCCCACTCACACATTCCGTTCTGTTCCCCGTTGAATCGGTTCATAAATAAAATAAAATATATCAATATAAAGTATTTCGTTTGACAACTGTTTCATTGAACTGGCAGAAATTTTGTGTTTAATCTTATATTGTTATTTGAACACTAATGTAATTCAGATTATTTAACAAAAAATGGGTAGTTAGCAGTCTATACCTACATCTAGTGAAATTGTACATGGATTACGTGAGAAAATCTATTACTGGGGGAATGTTTGATACATTCCTCCAGTAATAGATTTTTATATATTTGCTGACGATTTAAAATTATGTAAAACAATATATACAAGCAATGACAACTTGTTACTTCAACAAGACATAGACAATATTACAAAGTGGTGTCTGACAAATATGATGACCTTAAATACTGACAAATGCAGCCACATTAAATTTACTCGTAAGAGAAGTAGAAAGCAGACATATTATAAAATTGGTACACAGATATTAAATGAAGTTGACCATATTCGTCACCTAGGCATGATTGTTGATAGCCAGCTAAGATTTATCCATCAAGTAAATAAAGTGCTCGATTCTGCTTATCAATCACTTGGATTTGTGCCGAGATAAAAAAAAAATTAAATTAGCTTCACGCTGTATCCCGCACACAGCAGGGTAGGCAGAGGGAACTTAGTGTTAAGACACTCCGTTCCCCACTTTCTGCCGAATTCTGGAGGCATTGCGTGTTGAGTGGCAGAACTCAACGCCGCGCTTAACCTAGCCTGTGCCGAGATGTTCACGTGAATTTAAAAGAGTGGGGACTATATTACAATTATATTACTATTACGTTCGCAGTAAACAGGAATACTGTTGCCCCGTTTGGTCTTCTGTATATAAAGTTCACTGTGAATCGAATTGAAAACATCCAAAAAACATTAGTACGACACCTTGAATTTCGAACTGGTGTCCGTAAGTCTAAAACAAACCGAGAAAGACTACAGCAATTCAGACTCCACTCTTTGCACGATCGAAGATCACTGTTACAGATGTCATTCCTTCATAAGCTTTTTAATAATAACATCGATTGTAACTCACTCACTGATGAACTAAATATCAACGTACCACCAGTGATACCACGCTATCAAAGACCCTTTTTTACCATTAAATGTTAGAAAAGCAACTTAAGCAAAAATTCTCCGCTAGCAAGGCTTCCAAGTAAATACAATGAATTGATTAAGCTAATTTGCGACTTGGATACATGTATCTTTTAAAAACAAAATAAGTAATTTTATGATGCAGCCCGGCACTTAAAATTTTCCTTAAATAATGTTTTTTTAATCAAGACGTTATGACAAGACATAATATCTAGACATTATATCAAGACATTTCATCGAGACATTTCTTCAAGACAGTTAATTTTTGACATTTAAATTTTGACATTTTTATAAAACTACTTTTTATTGTTTGACTTTTTATTAATATAATCAATTTTATTTTATTATAATAATTTAATCTTAATTCAATTTATACCACCTTCTTTTTTTAGTACATGCTGTGAATATCTTTAATTGGAAAAACATTTAGTCTATAAATAGATCTCGATGTAATTTGGCCATGGCGTAATGTTTCTTCTGTTGGCGATCCTAAATAAATAAATAAATCTCCATTTCATCGCGGGATACAGCGTGAATCTGATTTTTTTTAATATTATATTTTGGCAAACTTCCCTTAACATTTAGAGTCTATTATATTTAAATAGGTTCATTAATAAAATAGTTATATCAATATAAAATGTTTTCTTCGTTAAAATTACTACGAAATAACTGTTTTATTAAATTGGCTAAAGTTTTAATGTTTCGAATATTTAATCCTATGCATGTCATAAATGTTTCGAGAATTTATAGCAGAGACGTATTTCGTATTTAAAATAACATAAAGCAATAATTAATTTTGTTAATCAAATATTTAGCTATAATAACTTTCTCATTCTGATTCACTGAATTTGAAAGAAACAAAGGAAGGCTCCAGAAAACTGGCGAAAAGTGGGGAACGGAGTGTCTTAACACTAGGTTCCCTCTGCCTACCCTGCTGTGTGCGAGATACAGCGTGAAGCTGAAAAAAAATACTGAATTTACTGAATCTTCGATATATTAATTGAGATATTTCGTGACAAATCTTGACAAGTTTTGTATAAAGGAGTAATTTAAATTTATTACCACATCAAAAGAATCATTTCGTTTTTTTTACGTCACTCTGTATCCCAAGCAGGATAGGCAGAGGGAACCTAATGTTAAGAGACTCCGTTCTCGTTAAAGCAGTTACTTTCTCTATTTTCCATAGAATTTTTGACAAACTGCGTATTCAGTGACGGAGCTCAACGCCGCGCTTTGCGAAAGTGGTAATATACAATTTTCCTTTTTCCTGGAGTGAGTATCTAAGTCATATTCGCCACATTTACAGTCGCACGCGGTGCCACGACGGCCTTTTTTTTCTTTTTACTTTTTCCATATTATTTTTTCGTTTTTTTCCTATATACTCTATACATCAAATACTAAATGTCTGAAAAATTGTTTTAAATTTTATATAATAGTATACTTTCAAACATAAATACAGTATATTTTACACGGTAAGTAAAGTTATCGCCGTTGGAAACACCCGGACGCCGTTAACAAGGAGTTATCAGGCTAAGCTCGAGCTCGCTTGTATATATTGTTTTACTTCATTTCTTATAATGAGAGGTCTCATTGGACTAAAATTGAAGGGTATTCTTGAAAAACATTAAATAAGAAATTAGTTTTATTTTCTGACTGTAAACCGAAATGTTGTAGGTTTGATTCCTACGTGAATTATTTTGCAGCAAGACAAGGCGCAGCCTCCATACTAGGTTGCCTCTGCTTTGGTATAGTAAGTAAATTTTTGCTTGATATAGTAAGTAAATAATAGTAATGTATAATAATGGTAAATATTAATTTAAATTTTTGTAAAGTTCTACATAATTATAAGAAATGGACAGAGATAACTAGTAAAATTGTTCTTTACTTTCCGTTTATTTACATATCATTTGATGAAACCCAATATAATATAATAGTTTTAATTTACAAAAAATTGGATGTCAAACTTATGAAATAAAATCACAGCTTTCCTTGGAACTACGTCGGAAGGAAATACCTCGCTGTAAGTCCCTACAGTTAAATCCACGAACGCTCAAGAATGCAATAGCTAGTGCAGAAGCACCACGACATTCAGCTAATTTTATCATACATCCTTATGAGGGCCAATGAATAAACCATCCATGATTTAAACCGTCGAGAGTGGAACTAGTTGAGTCGGAAGGCGGACCCTGGCAAGAAAAGTTGGGACTAACGCTAATTCAAATTACCAGTGAAATAATGGTAATTTTAAAATCCAGTTGTTTACCTTTGTTGACCAATCATTAAAGACAAAAGTACCTAAATCAAATTTTGCTTGATTAAAATTTACGCCTTGGAAAAACCAATATGAAACGCCAGTAAAAAATGAATATCTACGAAGCACAGCCAATATATCAAGTGCAACAATTTATAAAGCTATTTCGCGGACGCTAAGTAGTTTTCTTATAAAACTTTCAATTTATACTCCAAACAAAATATAAAAGAGAGTGTCTCTTTAGACAAACGCGCAGAATGAAACGGACAAAGACTGATGGATGAAATAGATCTTATCTTGACATCGTAATGTATTATACGAGTTATAAATTATATGTTTTAGTTTTTATTTAAAATTGACTTAAACCTTATCTTTTATTAATTTTTTTTTAGTTTCATGCTGTATACCGCATGTGGTAGGTTAGGCAGACGGTACCCCAGGTACCTTAGTAGGTAAAGTATGCGCCTCCGTTATTCACTTGCGCTCAATTTTTAGGTATTAAGTGTTGGGTGGCGGAACACAGTACTTTGTTGGAGGGAAAATTGTTAGCAGAACGAAGAAATGAAAATAATTAATTCCCCCGAGTAGGAATCGAAAGTCCAACTATTTCGTTCACAGTAAAACAAAGTGCTCGACGGCCAAAAAAATCCCAAATTTTTAGCCGAGTGGTTCTTTTAAACATAATTTTACAATAAATTTAGAAAAACCAAAAAAAAATGTATATATTTGACAAACTGTAAGGTGAATGTTTTATAAAAGAAAATTTTAAGAATTTGGTGCACAAAAGCATGAGTTAAAGTTTATATAAAACTCTTACGTTACTGAGTGAGTGATACACGACGTCTTAGAACGCTGACATTCTCTTGTAAGTTCCTTGGGGAATGTTAATAATATATAACCAGAAAGGACATAGTGTGTAAGTCTCGCCCCGACATTGTGATTGATTGGTTTGAATGTAAAGGAGCACTAAGAGAGGCTTTTCCAAAATTCTTATGAGGTTCAAAAAAAATGTAATACCTTCAGAATTCAGCGAAACTTGGGGAACAGAAGAGTCTTAATAAGAACAGAGTATCACTAGGTTCCCATGTTCCCTCTGCCTACTCTACTATGTAAGGAATACAGCGTGGAGCTAAAAAATATATATTTAAAACTTATTTACTGATAAGTTATTTATATCTCGTCATCCTATTTCTCGAAATTTGCGAGAACGAGGAGTGGTTCTGTGTAAAATGTGCTCACATATACAAAATTCGCAATATTTTAAGCAAATATACACTCACTTACAATATGGACAATCAATTTCCTATATAGAAATCTCAATCACTAAGTACTTTAAAATCGAATCGTCTCTACTATTCAACGGCGACCTTACAATAAAGTAAAGTTTCAGCCAAAATCATCAATATCGATAGTTTGTAAACAAGTGGAATGTTATAATATGAGCAAGTCCTTGAACTGGATACGCTTTGTGCCACTTTCTTGTGAAACTTTTGATTTGAAAGTGAATAATTGAGTGTTTATTAATGTAGTATAAGTAATCAATGTACACAACGGTTCGATTCTTATTCGGAGGAATAAATTATTTTTATTTTCTCGCTCTGGTAACATAACAAACGCGGCGTTGAGTTCCGCCACTCAACAAGAAATGTCTCGAAAATTGGGCGAATAGTAGGCAACGAAATATTTTGTCACTAGTTTAAGTTTATTTTATTACATTGATACATATCTCCAATATTAAATTTTCTTGTATATTTCTCATGTCATGGTCAGTTAAAATTTTGTTATAGTGTATATTATTCTATTAATAAAACAAGCATAGCGAAGATCTTAATAAAGCTTTTATATTCTGAAATATATCCCCATTGGACATTTGACAAATAATGAACTCTCATATCTTTCTTACTTATTTCACTTAGTACAATAATTTGCATCGAGTAATGTATCTATGTAGATACAAGGTAAAGGATTACATTATAACAAACAGATTTCAGATATGCTATAATATTTTAGCTTACGCTAAATCTCGCATGTAACAGAGCAGGCAGACGGAACCTAGTGTTAAGACACTCCATTCACCCCTGTGCGATTGCGTGTTGCTACTCAACGTCACGCGTTCTTCTTGTTACCAGAGCGGGAAAATAAAAATAACTCATTCGCACGACTCAGGAATCAAACCCACACTCGTAGCGTTTACGTATAATATTTTAAGTTATTATATTACATACAAATAGAGATACCTAATTAAAACAAATACGTCATATGCATCTGATTGTACCAATATCGCAACCAAGTTTGATTGACTTTGAAACCGATATCGGTGTTTAGTTCGCAAGCATGATTTGTGGAACGCATTACGTTGATAGCAATAACCGTAATAGTGCAGTGAAAGGTATACATCATTTTTTTATTAGTATATTTGACTCTTATAAGTAAATATTTTGAGGCTATCGTGGTACAGTCTTACAGCGTCTGTCCGAATTTTTCTTAATAAATTCAGCTCCAGAAATGTTGTTCCCTAATAAATGTTGCTCCACAGCCTGCTCTAGTTTTCAGTAGAAATCCCATAAAAATTGGTTTAGTTGTTCCGGAGATTAGCCCGGATAAAAAGAAAGATAGACAGACGGAAAAAAAATTGTATGCTATAAATAACTAAATTCTCAAAACTTAAAAAAAAACTTTTTTTTTCTACGAAAAAATAAAAATGTTAACGGTATTTTTCGTACCTCAAATTTAATGGCGATGTTACCAATCGTAGAGTATTCCTAAGCGATATTGAAAGTTCCAAACAAAGCGTTCGACTACAAACGAAGTCGCCATAAATTTTCTATTCATGAAAATTTCAATATGTATTTTGAAAGGATCAATGTAAATTAAAAGGTTATTTAAAAAAAAACAAAGTTATAAATAGCTTCTTGTAGCTTCATATAGCAGGGAAGGTAGTGGGAACCTAGTGTTAAGACAATCTACTCTGCACTTTCTGAAAGTTTCGAGACAAAACATGTTGAGTACTTGAACTTAAAGCAGCAATTTGGCTTGTTACCGGAGGTAGAGTAGAGTTTCCAGAGCTCTAGCTTCTAGAGCCCACTACCATCACGATTTCAGTGAGACGCTGTGCCAGTGCGCTGCGACGTTCTTAATTCGTACTGGTACCTCTACACTATAATAGTATATTAATAATAATTATCATTGACTACACTATAGACTGAGATCTCATTGCTCCCAGACCTACGTCACTTTAGGACACTAACACTAACATTTTGAGGATTAA
Organism: Heliconius hermathena; assembly: GCA_013403705.1. Taxonomy (NCBI): domain Eukaryota; kingdom Metazoa; phylum Arthropoda; class Insecta; order Lepidoptera; family Nymphalidae; genus Heliconius; species Heliconius hermathena. The sequence goes on from JAAIXJ010001882.1 coordinate 19,218, forward strand.
TAGTCTAATATTTAATAGTTAAGATGGTATGCATACTTACTAATTTTAAAGTGAGGCCCTTTCAGAGGTAGCACCAACTAAATATCTATAGTTCGAGGCACTGGAGTTCAAACACTGGAGAGCTTTCGGTATTTGCGCTACACAGACCATTGAAGTTATTTTGCATATATCAGATAAGTAAAAGTCAAGTATCAAAATAAATAATATATTCCTCTAAGGAGGGAAATAATGTATTTTTTGCACCTGTTGAACGTGTTGAACTGGCTTTTTCATCGATACGATATGTGGTACTCTAAAGTGATTACTTTAGAGTACCAACGTGTGCGATTACAGTACACAGTAAGTAATCACTGGCTGTTTGAGAAGGGGCCGCAATTTGTAAAGAATTGAGACAACATTAAGTATCAGTATCAGCTCCACGCTGTATCCTGCATGTAACAGGGTAGACAGAGGCAGCCTAGTGTACTCCGCTCTTTACTTTCTTCTGAACTCTGGTGGCATTGTGAGCTGAGACGGCGCCAGAGCGAATAAATGGCTGGCCTCAAAATGACTGGGATGAAATGAGATTTTCCATTTAAGCCTTAAGTCCGCAAAAAAAGTTATGGGCAACGACTATTCTGCATAAATAAAACTACATACGTTTTAATCTTTTAAAGTAAACAATTCTAGTTTTAATATCCTAAAGTATTCTTAGTATTTCTCAATGTGCACTTCTATTTTAGCCAAATATTTGCATATGTTAGAGCTAAGAGAAATCGATAAGGCATTTAGTACACTGGGTTCTGTACTAAAAATCACTTAATATTTAAATTATATAATAACCATTATAGTTGACTGGCCTGTTTAAAAATGTCGATGATGTTGAAACGCGATGCTAGTACATACTAAGTAGTAAGTTCTTAAAAAGCCTAAGCCTAATTTTATAACCTACACATATTTAATGTTTTTCATTACATTATTTTATATTATCCATCGTTCTGGTAAAATACCATAAAAAAAGTTCTGGTAAAATTAATGAAGTTCAAAATAATATTGTCTACAATTTTTTCTCTTCACTGTATCCCTCATATTACAGAGTAAGCAAAGGTAACCTAATGAGAACATACTCGGTTCCGCAATTTTTGAGACGTCGTGGGTTTTCTCACAAAGTGAGCATATATTATAGAAATAATTAATTCCCTCGAGTGGGAATCAATCTGATGCTGAACCGCTCATTGGTCTATAAATTTATATTATTTATATATTTTACCCCATAAAAGAGTAAACCCCCACTTAGTAAAGTATTAAGTATTATAATAAATCTCAATTTTAATTATTATGACTAATGAATTTATGTTGGAACTCTTAGTACACTAAAATTACCTGTAAATAAAAGAATCTAGTAAAAAAGTTAGTAAAGAGAAAAAAAGAGTGACTAATTTGAATTGAAATAATTGCCTATTCAAATCAGTGTACCTCCAACCTATTCGTAAGCTATACGCCATGTATAGTAGCAGCAGTGGTAGTGTATTCCACAATTAATGACACCGAACACATGTTGGTTCCCTCGTGACTTGTGAGTGGTGGCTGTAGTATGAGGCTTGATTGGTCACGTGGAGTGTCTATATTATGATTTACAAGTTTGTGGCGAAATCGCTTCAGGTTTTTTCCCGTAGGATAAAAAGAAGGAACATAGCGTTATGACCGTTCCCAATTTTTTATCCAATTTTGGAGACATTGAGTGTTGATAGGTGTAACTCAACATCTAAAAATGTTTCGTCTACTGGAGGAAAATGAAAATATTTTTTTAGCTTCACGCTGTATCCCGCATATAGCACGAAAGGCAGACGGAACCTGGGAACCTACTGTTAAGACATTCCGTCTCTATTAAGAAACTTCCGTTTCCCATTTTCCGCTAAAACATAAGCTCATATTATATATTATATTTTCTAAAAAGAAATCATCTGCATATAAAATTACAATTACATGTATAATGGTTCCTGAATATTTATTCAGGCTACGACATACGGACGGATGGACAAACCGTAAAAATTATATAATCTGACAAATGTTCCTGATTGTATTATATATTTCTTTTCAATATAAAGTTTTGCTAGAAATACATTACCTTTCATTTCCATAACTAAGCCAGTTCCCGTGCACCAGCTGTATTAAAACGTCTAAACTAAGTTGACATTTATTTGAGTTTGCGAGTAAGCAAAGGCAGTGCAATCTAGTATTATTATTACCCTTTTTCCTTATATTTCATTTCATAAAAATATTAATTTTCAGCGTTACGAATCTCTCTACTCGAATTCGGCATATGGTGTTTAGTGTTGTAACACAACGCCGCACAGACCAGAGTGGAGAAATTAATATAATAAATTTTCATGAGTGGTAATGGAATAAATTATTCTATAGAATTTATATCACTAGGTACTATCACATTACGATATAAAATGATAGTGACTAAAGTAAAGTTATTAACACGTTAACTTTTTGAATATTGAATGTTAAAACTCGTATAAATAAGAATAAAAAAAATATAATGCCTTCTTATATATAAGACGAATATTTATCAGAAGTTTATTTATCAGAGAAATCAGAAACAGGGCAGCCGATATTTCAACTTTTTGGATATATCGAATTCTTAAAGAAAATTGGAAAATAAAGCTCGATCGTTGGGCGCGTAATTTATTGTCTCAATATAGTTCAGTAGAAGGCTTTATATATTAGATAATAGTTTAAAACTATCGTTTTATAAATCTTGGAAATAACCTCGAAATAAAAATAGTTTATATATAAGCAAAATTTTATCATAAATTTTCAAGAACTGTAGCAAAAAAAAATACTGGCGATTTTTTCCAGAGGTTATTTTAAAAACTACTGGCATTTCTGCAGAATAATCTCAAAGACAACATGTTAAAAAATGTACTTAAATCACAAAACGGTAAAAATTTGTTATTCTTATTACGTCAATTGACTACATTTAGATCGATAGTTACTGTTTTCGGTTCGATTCGATTGATCGATATTTATTTTATTTGAGTGTTTGGATTTTTTACCGGTCTTCTATAATCAGACAATGCTTATAATATTTTGATATTGTAGTGCTTCTATATGTACTAAAAATATTTATGGCCCGTCGTGGTGCAGTGTAACTGTGGTTTGTGACTGCAAACACGATGGTTGTGGATTCGATCCACACAAAATTTGGTGTTAAGTTTCGCCACTCAACACACAATGTTTTTTTATAGAATAGACAAGGCAAAAAAAAGGGTGCGTGTCACCTGATGGTAAGTGATCACCGCACTGTACCACCGTAAAAAATTAATATGATAGTAAACACTCCAAGGAAGAAGAAGAAGGCCTTATTAGTTAAAAAATATTTAAACAATTATGCTGATTTTGAATATTTAAAGTTTAGTTGAAAACTTGATCTTGAAAAATTGAAATCGAACCCACAACCTGTCACGTATACAATCGCGCGTTTGTTCCCTGCGCCACGACTGGCCTCAAAGATACAAAATATAAGATTAATATAGACATAAACTGACATGTAATAACTGACCCGTCAGTTTGTTTAAAAGAGGATTATACGTGATTCGAATAGACATATCGATATACGTTTTGATTTCACGTTATAGAAGATAAAAATTGCATATTCTTTTTTTCATTAAACATATCTTATAGCCTGCTGTACGCAGATGATGCAGTGCTTATTGCATGATCAGAATGCGAGTTGCAGGCATTAGTCACCACTCTGAAAGAAGGGTGACTAATGCCTGCAACTCCACTCACCACTCTGAAAGAAGGGTGTGAATATAATAGTCTAAGCCTCAATGCGAATAAGACAAAGGTTCTGATTTTTGAAAGAGATGAAGAAAGGACGGAATGCAAGATCAGTGTAAATGGTAAGATATTAGAACAAGTGAATGAAGTGGTATACTTGGGAAGTATGTTCAGTAGAGATGGAAGATACGAGATGGATGTGGAAAGGCGTATTGCTGCCGGTAACAGAGTTAACGGAGCCTTAGCTGCATTGATGAGACGGCGAAACGTCAGCACAGCTGCGCGTTTGGCCGTACACAATGCAGTGTTGGTACCGACGCTGTTATACGGCAGCGAAACATGGGTATTACAGAAGAAGAATGAAAGAAAGATGAATGCCGTCGAGATGCGATCTCTTAGTAGGATATGCGGAGTCAGCGTAGCTGATCGAATCCGCAATGAAGAGATACACAGAATGGCTAGCTATGGTACTAGCGAGGATGTCACGGTGAGAATGAAGAAGAACGTGCTCAGCTGGCTTGGGCACGTCGAACGAATGAGTGATAAAAGAATGGCAAAAAAGATTAAGACACTCCGTTCCTCACTTTCTGCCGAATTCTGGAGGCATTGCGTGTTGAGTGGCAGAACTCAACGCCGTGCTTGTCCTCGACACCAGAGCAAAGAAATGGAAATATAAATTTAAGTAAATATTTCATCTCCTCGAGTGGGGATCGAACTCACAACCAGTCGGTTTTACAGTCACACTTTGTGCCACTGTGCCACGACTGGCCTCGTATCTTATAGGATAGTAATAAATAAAACTACAAAAAATGGAATAGGTCACCTTTTAAGACACTCCCTTTCCTACTTCCCGCTGAATTTTTCGAGGCATTACGTGCTGAATCGCCGAACTGAACGTCGGGCTTTTGCCTGGGTGCCAGAGCGAAAAAATGAAAATATTGATAAGTAATAATTCACTTCCTCGAGTGGGAATTGAACCCACAACCATCGTGTTACAGTCACACCCTTGTGCCTGCACCACGACGACCTCAAATATTAGACTACATAAAGTAGCTATTAAAATTGAGGTCGTCGCGTTGTAGCGCAATATCTAGCGATAAACACGACGGTTGTATATTAGCTTCACGGTGTATCCCGAATATAATAGGAAAAGCAGTGGAAACCTAGTGTTGAAACACTCTGTTTCCCACTTCGCATTTAATTTTCGTATTATCATGTTGAATGGACAAACTTAACGAAGAGGAAATGAAAAATGAAAAAAAAAAAATTATTAGCTCAAACAAGTCCCACGCAGCGGAACGTCACAGTGTGTAATCGTTAACGCGACGGTTGTACATTCTATTCCATTGAGGGAGAAAAAATATTTTTAGTTTCTAGCGCTGATAACAAGACGCGGCTTTGTCCAACAAGATGAAAAATTCAACACGCAATGTCGAAATTTTTACAAAAAATGAGATAACGGAGTGTCTTGACACTAAGTTTCCTCAAAAAAATAATGCGATTTTTGGTGGTTTCAATAAAAAACTTCCAGTACTTGTGAATGTTCGTTTTTAAGATCTTTATTTTTGGTTACGAGGCCAGTCGTGGTGCAGGGGCACAAAGTGTGACTGTAAAACCGACTGGTTGTGGGTTCGATCCCCACCTGAGGAGATGAAATATTTCCTTAAATTTATATTTCCATTTCTTCGCTCTGGTGTTGAGGGCAAGCGCGGCGTTGAGTTCTGTCACTCAACACGCAATGCCTCCAGAATTCGGCAGAAAGTGGGGAACGTAGTGTCTTAACATTAGGTTCCCTCTGCCTACCCTGCAGTGTGCGGGATACAGCGTGAAGCTGATTTTTATTTTGTTTAATATCTGCAAAAATTCTTGCTCATTGTCATCCCTTTCTCTCAGAAGTTGTTCGTACTGCACCCTAGATGACTTTAGCTCCAGGAGCATCAGTTGCAGCTTATCCTCCACCTGACGAGCCTTGATACCTTAGGTCATCATGTAATTAATGCAATAGTATGCGTTGCAACTGCAAGTTAAGGCAGTACTAACTTGGTTACTTAATTTCTAAATGTATATTTGTATTAGAGAGCAATGAAAATGCAATAAGTAAAGAAGTAAGATGATAAAATCTTAAAATATAGTTCGTTACCTGCGCGATGACAGCTGACGAACAGTACTAGACTATTATGATATTAACAGTACAAATTTCTATTTCAGAGAAACTTTTTCACAAATTACACCAAATATTACAATAAAAATTAAATATTAAAATTTAAATTATTTTTACGAGAGAAGCTATGCTGATGTATATATAGTTATGCTAGTGTATATAGCTATGCTAGTGTAGCCACAAGAAAAAAATCATTAAAGTTTTTAATTTGATACTGTCGTGGCGCAGGGGCTCAAGACTACTATTCTAAAGGGCGGCGGTTGTGGACACTATTCCACTTCAGTCCGATGACAAAACAGCGCGCGGCGTTGAGTTCCGCCACTGAACATACGTAGCAGGGTATATAGAGGAAATCTGGTGTTACGACACTGCTTTGCCCTCGCAGCGCCCAATTTCTGTTCGTGTGTTCGATTTTTAAAAAATCTTACACAAAAATAAAATATTGTTAGTGGACTTACAATCTGGTCAATGTCACCAGGAGCCCCTGGATGTAGGAAGTCCTGGACCGATGGATGATGGTGGTGACTACAAAAGACACATTATTTGAAAAGAAAAAAAAATAATTCCACTATATATCACTTTTAAAATATTTCACGTTAAGAACTCCTTAGGTACTTCGTGAAATTTACTGGTCTTAAAGACTTTTTTATTTTCTTTCCAATAAAAAATGTCCTTGGTCTCAGTAAAACGACTATACATCAGAACAAAGCGTGACCTCAGTTTATTGTTGTATTAATTGCGTTATTCTTATCATAATTAAAACTTAATTTCAAAAAGCTGGAAATGATTAAAATTATTAATATTGATATGTAACACGAACACGGGCGAAATTAGCTTAATTTCACTTCTATATTTACATTTACATTGTTTATTTTGTTTTAATATTTTTTTACATTTTTAAAGTGTTATTCCACACTTAGGAAAGAAAAATACTTATTAAGAAAACGTATACGAATTTGAAAGTAGCGGGATTTGAACCCGCGCCTCTTTGGAAACCGTCCAAGGGCTCTGACCATCTAGGGCACGGTTAGTGGGGCACTAATTTTCCATTCTTATACAGTGATAGTACCAGCTTTTCCTTTCACACTTTTAATATAGCCAGCTTTATCTTCCATTTACAATATTTTGTTTTTGTGTTCAATTTTCAATAAATCGAACACAAAATAAAAGATTAAGAATTAAATATGAGGCAAGTCGTGGCGCAGGGGCACAAAGTGTGACTGTAAAATCGACTGTTTGTGGGTTCAATCTCCACTCGAAGAAATTAAATGTTTATTTACATTTATATTTTAATTTTTTCGCTCTGGTGTCCACGTCTGTCTGGTGTCTGAGTTCCGCCACTCAACACGCAATGCTTCCAGAACTCGGCGGAAAGTGCGGAACTGAGTGTCTTAACACTAGGTTCCCTCTGCACGTGTTCTCCCGCACATAGTATACCCTAGTAGGGTATACTATGTGCGGGATAAAGCGTGAAGCTGAAAAAAAAATGGCTGTTGCCATCAGTATACCAATAGGTTGTCATAAAACCGTATAAACTGGTTTAGGCCAAGCCAATGACGTTACACCTACACTATATATGAACATTTACACAAATACAAGGATCAGCTTAGATCTCGCGGATTGCTCTATATCTATATTATTATATTATACAAAATATCCCTTCCCGAAATGTGAAAATATTATTACACCGCGTGGAAGTATCTGCAGTTATAAGCTAGTAAAAGATAAAGCAACAGATTTCATTTCTTTTTTTAATTTTTTAAATTTATTTTTAGGGTGAACGATTTACTCCACAAAAGGGATTTATTAAAACCACGTCGATGATGAAAGGTGGAAATTTGAACACAATTAATACACTTTATATAATCTGTATATTTCAATCTTCGCAGCTAATCTGTAATATTGAGGACATCAAGGGTTGGGATGAGCTTTTAATTTTCACTATAAGCCAAGGATTATAAGATTTATAGAGTGTTTTGTGTTAGTTCTTATGGTAGATTATTAAAAATTATGAAATATTTTACGAAAAATTATGTGTAGCTATTGTGGTGCAATGGAACATCGTCAGGCTGTAAGTGCGATGGTTGTAGAGTCTATAGACATGTAAACGAATGAATTGTTTTAATTTTACCGATTTGGTAAAAAAAAGCAGGGTAGACAGAGGAAATATGGGAAACCTAGCGTTAAGATACTTCGTTGCCATTAAAACACTTCCGTTCTTCACTTTTCGCCAAGATCTGGAGGACTTGTGTGCTGAGTTGCGAAACCCAACGCCGCTGCCTTGCTACTAAAGCGGGGCAATGAAAATATTAAACGACCTGTTGCGTTTAAAATCGCACGCTTGTGCCCCTGCGCCACGACTCCTTCAATGTTTATGTACCTATAACGCAAAAAAATTGTTTACAAATTCTTGAAAAAATAAATATCACGTATCATCGTATGCACAGTGGGACAGTGGGTTCGATCCGTAATGGGGGGATGATATCTTTGAAAGAAGGCAACGCAGTGTCTTAGCTGTAAGTTCCTTCTGCCTATGTGAAACTGTTCATATTATAAAATGAACAATTTATTTTAATACCCATTTTTAACTTTTATATTGAAGTAATTCATCGTTACTTTGATGTTAAATTGTTCACATGAGAAATTTATAATACCTATTTTAATTGACAATTTTCATACAAACCTAGTCATTTTATTAAATTTATATATATTACGGCGCAATCCAGGCGCACATGTTGAAATGAGATATTATTTATTAATATTTCCATTACTTCCCTCTGGCGTTACGTTCCGTCACTCAATATGTCATGCCTCGAAAATTTAGCGGAAGTGGGGAACGGAGTTTTGCGTTCCCTAGGTTCCACCTGCCTACGCTAATGTGTGCGTGAAACAGCGTGCAGCTAAAAAATAATTCGAATGACGAAACTCAACACCGGGTTTTGTATTTTCATTCAACTACCCCACAACCGCCACGTTTACGGCCTGTTGTTTTTTTACTTTTTTTGTATTTTTTAGTGTATCCTCTATATTTTATACATTAAAATATAATAAATGTTGTAAATACAGCATCCTACTTAATGGCGTCCGAGCGTTTCCCACGGCGGTAGTTTTGTTTACCGTGTAAAGTACCTATACTGTATTTATGTTTTAAAGTGTACTGTAATATATTAAAATATCCTTTTACTTGTCTTAATAATACTTATAAGCTATAAAATAATAAAACAAAGATGAACAGATTGTGGCCATTGCCTTGAGATTTCTATTTATTTCCTCGCTCAGGTAGGCATCGCAGCTACAACTTTTACTATGACTCAATACGCAATGTCTCTATAATTCGGCGAAAAGTGTAGAAGGGAATGGTTTTACTCTAGATTGATTTAGCCTACCCTGATCGAACCTGGCCTACCCATATGCGTGAAGTTATTTTTTTTTAGATTTACACTGTAGTAGGGTGGGCAAAGGCAACCGGCCTCCCTCCGCTCCCATAAAGACACTACCATTTTTTTGCTTTCACCAAAAGTTTTATTTAGTTGTGGACCTCAACGTAGCTATTATGTTATTTATTAGAAGTTGTTTTCCTATATTTAATCATCGTGTTTATATTACCACTACAAAACGACGTTCAACATATATAGAGAAGAGTCTATTTCTTAATTTCAATTTCTATGTTTTCCACGTAAAAATTATTTAAGTATAATAATAATATTCTCCACTCTCCCTAATCGCGTGACTCAATAACACATAAGTAGACCCTTCGATAGGAATATTATTATTACACGCGATTGATTTTCATTGGTATCAATTTAGTTGTCATGTTTATTTTACTTTTTTCCCTATTCTTTTGGTAATTTGACAATAATATGTATTTGAAATAAGAAAGATAATATTTTTTTTATTTAGCTAATTTGCTCTTTTATTCACATAATATATTATTTTTTTAAATAAATGTACTAGTTTCACGCTGTATACCATACATAGCAGTTTAGGCAGAGGAAACTAGGTAATCTATAATAGTGTAAACAGACGTCCGTTCTCCAATTTCCGTCGCATTCTGTAGGCATTGCATGTAGTGGCTGAACTCAACGCCGCGCATTGGCTCGTTTCAAAGCGAGGAAGTTAAAATATTTCATTCTCTCAAATTGGAATACCAACGACACTGTTGGCTTTACGAACGCGCGTATGCAGCCGCTCACCCACTACCCCACAATGACCCCATCACCCATGGCAGAAATACATATTTTTATTATATTTTTTTTTTATAATTTCTTTTTATGTATTGCGAAATGTATCCAAGAGCTAATATTACTGTTGGAGATCAGCGTTACGAACATTGGTTCAATGTCACAGTCCTCTGATGGCCAAGATGAGAGGATGCCACAAAGTATGCCATTTAAAACTACTGGAGCACCGATATCTCTCTGAAAATGTAAAAATTAAAAAATATTATTTTAATATTGCAAATTAAATAAAAATTACAAAGGTATAATAAGTTTTTGGCAAATGCAATATTTATGAATCAAATTGCCACTTTTTTATTTTCCACTGTAACAAGCAAAACACGACCATGAATTCCGCTCAACATGTAATGTCTCGAAAAGTGGGTGGTATATGAGTATGGGTATTTTATTTAACAATTTTGCCTCTGCCTATCCTGCTATATGAGGGATACAACGTGAAGCAAAAAAAATGATTTAGTTATTCTTACAATTTTTTTTTATGGAAAAGGACAAGGCAAACGAGCATTCGGGTCACCTGATGGTAAGTGATTACCACCGCCCACGACCCCGTGCAACACCAGAGGAGCTACAGGTGCGTTACCGGTCTTTAAGGTGGAGATAGACGTGCTTTTTGAAGGTACCCATGTCATATCGACCTGGAAACACTGCCGCGGGTAGGCCATTCCACATTTCCGTGGAAGGAAGTTCCTACGAAATTATCTCCCGCACCTCTTTCTCCATTACTTTTCTATTTCCTTCTCTTGCCATATCATACTTACAATTATCGAAATTAGCAGTTAAAAGAAATTTTATTCTACTAACCTGACATGGGTCCCTGTCTACCCCTGGATCCAAGCACATTAAAGCTGTACTTTTGTTTCCAAATAAAGTTTCTAGTTCTTCAGAACATTGTTCCTGATCAGTTGGAAGTAGACGAGACACTTTAATAGTGCGGTCTATATTATAAAAATCGTTCATGGTGTGATTCACCTTAAATATGAATATTTAATCTGGTTTAAATTTCTTAAAACATGTTTATTTTGTAGTATAGTTATTTATTTTGTATAGTTAGTAATTTTGTAGATGGTCATAGAACAATGGTGCAACATCTGATTGTATAAGTAACGGTTGTTGTTTCCATTTCCACTCGGAGATTATTATATTATATATATTTTCATTTTCTTGAATAAAAAACAACCTGTATAATGAATCACCTAATTATAGTAATAATCATTACCTTTCGATTAGACCACGAAGGAACAATAAAATGTGATGCTGCCATTTTTCTAGGTTTTTTCTGAAGTCTAATTGGATTTAAGCTGTCAGTCAATTTTACAGGATGTGACAATTTAATGAGAGCGACGTCATATAAAGGCTTGCTATCGTCAAAGTAGGGATGAATTGTGACAAACTTGACAGGTAGTACATATCCACCTTTGTTATACTTTGTCGAACCAAGGCGCACGCGAAGAGTCCTTGTAGACTCATGTATGCTGGAAAACAGTGGTAAAAGTATATGAAACTTGGCTTGTGAAGTGATTTATAACAAAGTTATTATAAGCTATCCCGTACGATAGATAAAAACAATAAGATAAGTATAGAAAATCTGTAAACTTAATTACATAAAGTAGTTCAACGGTATTCAAGGTTTTTCAATGCTGTTAAAATTATATTTTTAATCAGACGTATTTTTCTTTATTTTATCTGAGCTTCGAATTAATACACAAACTTCGATGTTTGTCATATAAAGTCGATGCAGCTTTACGATTTTACTCGCCTAAGAGGGTAAGCAAAGGGAAGCCATTGTAAAGATAACCCATTTCCTATCATTCACCTAATTTTCTAAACACAATCAAACAGAGAAATCAAATAATTTCTCTGTCTGATGGACAAAGGCAAAGCGCGGCGGCTACTCAACACGCAATACCTCCAGAATTTTGAGGAAAATGGGGAACGGAGTGTCTTAACACCTGCTGTGAGCTGGATACAGCGAGTCTCTAAAAAAAATACATCATAAAGACTACTACTACAAAATAATTTTATATAGTGATACTCACGTATACAATGAGTCGGCACCTGTCAACACCCAACTCTCATCGATCAAAGCTCCTGAACTCAAATATGCTGTTTTTTGTAATATGGCGGCAATGTAGGGATATTCATTGCTTGTTGTGTTTAACTTTCCAAATGACGTATTAGATTTTAAAGTCGTTATCGTTTTTATTAGAAAAGTGGGTACAAACATTATTATAAGAGCTCTCATTGAACTAAATTTGGAGGATATTCTTGAAAAACATTAAAGAAGGTGTTAGATATACATTCTGAGCGTAAACGGAACTTTTGTGGGTTTGATTTTCACGTTAACTGTTTTCTTTTCGACTGGTAACAAGGCAAAATGCTGCGTTACTTTCCGCCAATTGAAATTTCTTGAAAATTAGGAGGTACGTGAAGTGTGAAATGTGGAGTGTTTCAACACTACCTAACATCTGTCAAACCTAGATACAAGGTGAAGCTATAAGTATACACCCATGAATACATTTTAAATTATATATAAAAATTGGAGCTACATCGGAAGGGAATGCCTTGCTATATATGTATGTCTCTGAGGTTTGATCTCATGAACGCCCAAAAAAGCGAGACATGAGTGCCCAATGAGTTGACCATCATGATGTTAGACTGTGTAAAGTAGTAAGTAAGTTGACTCGGACGGCCAACTCTGGTAGGAAAATCTGGGACTAATGCTGGGTAGTGAAAAATGGAGAAGTTTTGAATTCAAATTGTAACTGATATCCCAAACTCCTTTGAAAATATTATTTAATAAATAATGCCTTGGCTCGTGATGTGTCTAGTGGTTAGAATCGTCTATAGTTGTGATCGTGAAGAACCCAAAATCTTTTAGAGATTCAGAGGTAACAGTATTAAGAATTTTATATTATGCCATTAGAAGGTATCGCTTTAAGATATTTGCCATCAGAAGTTGTTCTTGTGTCAGTTATTTAGATAACTGGAAACTCGACAATATGACATTGTCATAACTCGAAGCTCGTCCGAAGAAAAGCCAAGAGCGCGTCCTATCTTCCTCTCCACTATAACTGCGAACTAGTTATAATAAAAGGAAGAAAGAGTACGGGCACCGCCCCGCCCCCACACCGTGAGTTCCGACCAGACCGCAGCTTTACAGTCATCGTTGAACCCTCCGAGACGTTTGTGTGTGATCTTTCCGAAGGTACTTGTTACGCTTGTTTATATTAAGATTGTATTAGAATGGTGATTCGTGATGTTGATTGATTTGTGAGATCAATATAAGTCGTTGGAACGAACGCACTACCGCTAGGCGGCCGATATGTTAAATAAACGCACGGCACACACCCCACAGTCGTGTCTCGAACCGTAGGCGGACACTACTACATACACCAGAGTTCCAGGACATAAAATAGCACCACACACCCGTAGGCGGGCGGACACTACTACATACACCGGAGCTGGGACATAAAATAGCATCACACACCTACTAGTCGTATACCAAGTCGTAGAAGTGGTATATAATATATCAATGACCAACGCCATACAAGCACAGCTTACGTATCGCGAGCGTACTGCGAGACGGCATCAGCCACGACATAGTTAATGTCGCTATAACAGTTCGCATAAGCCCATCACGTCAGCTTCCGCGACGTCAAGCAACATTCAATATCATAATATTGGTCAAAGATCACTTGGATCCACAATATGTGTCGCCCCTACACATATATTGCCTTTATAAGAAATTCGATCCTAAAAGATCGTGCCATCATAGGCTTCGAATTATTATATTATATTTATTATATACTTGGTACGAGTCTTTATGTGCATCATATTTATTAGTACCGTAGTACTTGACAGTTCGACTCGACCGCTGCCTTCCAGCATCACCACCACCTATATAGACAGAACGACGGTCGCGACATTCGGGGCGACAATACACGAATTCGTCTCGATTAATATGGTATGAAAAATATATAGTTTGTATTATTCATAATTAACTATGTTATTTATGTGTATTGCCATGCATATTTTATTTTATTTATTTATTTATTTTTAACTTATACCCAAGGCACATACTGTTACAAAATCACAAGTGAAAGAATGGTAATTTTAAAATCCAGTAGTTTCCTTTAGTCATATAAAAAGCTTCAAAAACGCTTTTAAAATAGAAACGTGTAAATCAAATCTTACTTGATTCTTTACTTTTCTCTCACCATATACAGAGTGTTCGAACAATAAATCAATATTTTTCTTAAGGAATTTTAGTTTTATTTTCCTGAAAAAACCAGTACGAAACACTAGTGAAAAACCCAATATCTGCGCAGTACGATTAATATGTCAAGTGCAACTATATATAAAACTATTTCGGACGCTAAGTAGTTTTCTTATAGGACTTTAAATTTATACTCCAAATAAAATGTAAAAGAAAACGCGCGGAATGAAACGAGCAAAGACTGATGGATGAAATAGATGTAAACTTGACATCGAATGTATTATGCAAGTTATCTATATATANATGGAAAAAAATTTTAATCTGTACCGATTTTAATAAAATTTTAAATTCAGACTGTTAAAAATATTTTATTGAACACGTGTTTCGTGGTTTTTTTAGAATTCACTCCTAATAAGCGGGCGAAGCCGCGCGCGCCCTCTAGTAAATTATATATATAAATAAATAAATTATATATAACGCTGAGTTAAGCTTATTTTTATTAAATATTATTTTTAGTTTCATGCTGTATACCGCATAAAGCAGGCAGACGGTCCCTTAGGTATCTTAGTAGGTACCCTCTGTGCCACCGTTCTTCAATTGCGCTCAATTTTTAAACATTGCTTGTTGTGTCGCAAAACTTAACTTATAAAGGATGAATTATATACGTGTAAAATGATATTGGTGCAAAAAAGGATGAATTTGGAGTTTAAACTATCGTTTTATACAGGGTGGAAGCGGCAGCGCTCCATTTACTGAAACTGCATATAGGGTAAAATATTTCAAACACAAAGCAAAAGAAATTAATCAAGGTACCTCAACAGTTTAGACGTAGGATTTTTTTTTCATTTCACGATTTTTATCCAAGCCTTTATTTCGTGTGACGCACACATACACGTACTA